>JABSTR010000802.1:0-46856 GCA_013339765.2 Haemaphysalis longicornis | reverse complement strand
CATTTAAGTATGCCTTGTGGGGCTGACATTGGAGGCCCTTACTGCGTCCTTGACCAGCCGCCGTTTGTACTAACCAGTGAAGAGCTACCTGCCGCGGTGGCTCAGTGGCTAAGGCGTTGTGCCTGTGCTGCTGAGCACGAGGATGCGGGTTCGATTTCCGGTTTGCAGCGGCCGCTTTTCTGATGACCGAAAAAAGAAACGCCTGTGTGTTTGGGGATTTTTCTGCACGTTAAGATCCCCAGCTGGTCGAAAGTACCCGGAGCCCTCCACTACGGCGCGCCTCGTCGCCTGCATTGCATCAGCACGTTAAACCCTACAATCAATCAACCAGTGAAGAGCTGGAGGCTTGCAAGTGGATGAGGTCTCATGCCGTCTGTTCCTTTCAAGTGTTCGTAAGCTGAGAGAGCAATGGCAGGGCCTGAGTTCCAAGTCGATTCCTTGCGCCTAAGGAGGCTCAAGTGAGGTGATAAGGTACGTTTGAGATAAGAGCACACCGCGGGGGTGAAAGCAGGAGAAGGCATAAGCGGAGCGCTTGTCAAAGGTTTTTGATGCGCTGCTGAGCGTCGGAAACAACAGAAGAAGTTGCGGGGAAAAAGTAATGAGATTTTGGATGAATTGGTAGCTATAGGTTAAGAATCATCAGCACCAAAACAGTGCTACCTTTCAAAGCTGTTTTAGAAAAAAAAAAAAATGTCTATGCGAAGCCCCAAGGTCAATCTCTTTCTTTTGCAGCTGAAGAGGAGGGCCTGCAATCCTTATCAGTTGTAATGTGTGTGAAGTTTTTGGGGTTTCTTTTTCTGAAAACTGGCATTCTTGTAGCTGTATGGCTTTGCCATTGCGTACAAGAAGTTGCAGAGGAAAGGCACTACGAACTAGTTCACTTTAGGGGTTCACCTGTGGGCAAGAATTGTTCCTTGCCTGAGTAACCAGATTTTCTGTCTTGTTTTTGCAACCTCGAGTGGTTTGAGTGGGTGAGGACTTGAAGTAGATAACATTGCTAGCTTTGCCCTTGTAGCAGAAAGAAAAAAAAAAGGAAAAAATTTTGGCTTGCAAGCCATTTATTTTGAATAAACCAAATTTCTTATACCAAGGTTTGATGTACTAGTACAGTTTAATTTTGTAATGTAAGGGGATATTAGGAAGTTTTGAGTATTTGAAAACTAGTACTAATTTCCATTTGTTCTATTGGCAGCACTTGTGTGAAACTTACAACACAGGAATGGCGTTTTATTTTTATATTTGAACAAAGGAATTTGGGCTTCCCTTGGCTTTTTTTTAACCATGTGTAACTATACATCTAAAAAACACACATCTGTCAAAAGGAAAAAAAAAGTGCCGCATTTTGACTATTTCAGGAATCGACAGATTTACGGTGAACACAAAAAGAAATGTTGGCAGTAATGAGCGGGGCAGAGCTGTGAAGGGTTTTCAGTTGCTGGGAAAGACCCACGAGAAAGAAGAAAAGAAAGAGGTTTTGTACAGTCTTTTGTAACTTGGCAGTTAGTGGTCTCTGTGCAGAAGACGTGAGTTGAAACGCACGCTTTTTGAAAATGCACAGAGGTTCTTTGTGTGAAGATGTTGCCATTTCTTAGGCTGGCGCTGTGAACACAGTGATCCCAAACTCCGGGGTGGGTATTTAATAAAACTTTTTGCGGTCTGTCGTCGGGCCCTGCCTGAAAACGCAACACGGCCGTAGCGGTCCGCTGTCGGGACTGTCGTGACTGTACGCTTTCGCTTGTCGTTGTTTCTGGGTAGTCCAAGAAGTGTTTTTTTCCTGCCACGAGAATGATTGACGCTAAGGGTGTAAGGTATGAAACGATAGAAGAAGAGTAGGGCTTTTCCAACAGTATGAATTTGAAACAACGAATTAGTTATGAATATTATCGCAAAATTAAAAAAGTACAAAATAAAAACAAATTGATGAAAACATCAATGCTACTTTCCACAGAGTAAACATAAAGAAATATTGAAATAGTACACACTTCGAATACAAGGCCCTTATAAAATAATACTGCAAATATGAGCTCTCTAAGTACAGAAGTTATTAACGTAGATACAAAAATATAAGCACTAGTTGCCTATCATGCCACCGCACCACCGCGAAAGCAGTTTCTCGACGCGGTGAAACAAAGGTTGGCTCCACAGTCGGCACCAAGTGGTCCCGCCCGAACGAAGTCGACACCCTGCAGATAAGAGCTGTGACCTTTATAACAGGCCAGTTAGTTTTACATGAATGCGGGGCAGTGATGGAACGACCTCAGGAGAAAGTGAAACTTGTTGCGGGCAGATAGCTGCTGACGTTCCGAGGCAGTTTGATGCTTTTTTGCCGTCTGTACTGAAGTCTGACGAACCAAAGTCAACTGACCTGTCTGTGCTGCTACCATCATCCAGAGATTACAACTCAGATTCATTGGAATCCATCGAAATTCGCCAATCGGCAAGCGGCATCGACGCCGCAACCGAAACCATGTGCGCCCGACTGCGAAAGACCTTTAAAAATCACCCCCCGTGGTGGACAAAAGACACTCTGAAGCGAAACTTATGAAATGCTTCCTCTTTTACCCTTTGGATGGCATTAGCTGTCCAGAAGTGCTCGTAGACCGCCAAAATTTGAATTTGTACTCATCGATAACATACTATCGATGGCAATAGGCGTGGTCACGAAAATGTTAACCTTCAAGGAATAACTGCAGGAAGTGGCTGGTAGAGCGGGTGGGGGGGGAAGAGACCAGCTAGCGTGATAACCTACTGACATTTTCAGTTGAATAATATTTGGAAGCTAGGTATTTTTAAATAAAAAGAAATGAGTACTGGTTGTACAAAGTCTTTTTCTTGGTGGGCATGCGATTGCAATAGCTTTTTTTAGCTGCAACAAACACCGGCTTGTGCTAGAGTGAGTGCTTGCCTGTGTACTCGCACCATCACTGTACGACGGCACCTTGCTTCTCCCCCCTGAAGCATTTCCTTGTGGAGAGGAAGATACTCGGGGGAGCAGCGCATATCTTGAAGGGTGGTGCCAAGTCAACTTTCATACGGAGGAGCCATACGTATACAGATGGTAATGTCTCTTTCCTTCTCCCGTTGCAGCAGCAGCAGCAGCAGCCACAACAACAGCCATGTGGCGAGGTGGGTTCCTTTGAGGTCTTGCTGAGGAGCGCCTACGCCCTGGAGAGCGATCCGTCCTCTCTCTTGGCCGATGATGCCGAGGAGTTCGTTGCCCTGGCCTGCTGCGAAGCACACCTCAGGTGGGAGAGCAAAGGGCAGCAGTGTTTCACGGGCAGTGTTTTATAATGCGACTGTATGCGTGGAATTTGATTCCCTTGTTTGACGGGGTAAGGAAAATTTTTCGGGGCGGCTTGAGTGGGATACCAGTTGTGCACCAAATAGGCTTGGTAGTCTGGGCCGTGCTGTGAGTAACAGAGAAAGGAGAGCTGGTTGTGGCATTAAGAGTGCAAAACGTTACGTCAGCTCTACCCTAGGTGTGGTGTGTGAAATCAAACTGTTATGTGGCCGGTCTAATATTGGCCACGCAGGTTGGTGCATCAACAGTCACCTAAGACAACATGCGTACAGCCTAACACAGATCACAGGCAGCAACCTTGCTCCACGCTGTTCAAAGGGTAGTGGTTTTTCACGCCGGCCTTTGAAAAAGTCGCCTTTTTAAGGTGATACCGCAAGCAATGCAAATGGGAGTTTTTTTTGAAGCATTAGTCATACAGTAAAAAGTTTGCATCAGCAGCCCTTCGTTGGAGTTAAAGGATAGGGAGATTAGGTTTGTCACTTCATAATTGCTAGTTCTGTTGTTTTTTTTGTATGTGTTCTTTCTGATACGTGTGTTACAAACCCCCCTTTCTTTCCAATGAAACTTGGTTGGCACTCAGGGCTGCGTGTATCTAGTCTTCCCCTTGTCCTGTCTTTAGCGCTGTTTTTCCGTTTAAGTTTTATGCTTTCCGTTTAAGCTTTACGCTTAAATGGAAAAACAGCCAACGTTACCCCCCTTTTACAGTTCATTAAAAAAAAACCATTGTGTGTTACGTTTGCAACATCTTAGTGTTGCTTTATTGAGTCATGTATTGCCAGAAGCAGGTACTTTAAGCTGGGGATACATTCTGGGCACTCTTATGTGTTGATCTTACTATGCTTGTCGCGAGGGAAGGTGAATAACCAGAATTTAAAAGCGTGTCTTTTTTGCACGCTGAAGAAAGGGATGTTTTTTTTAGTGTTCAAAGCTGTTTATGAAGAATGGGAAGTGAAGGCTGATAAAGTAAAATATGAAAATGTCTGCCGTCATTAAGAAAGGATGGAGGAAAACTCTTTTCATTCGAAAAGATGGAAGTGCTTGAGTGGTAGAGCTGTAAAAAAACTTTACCTGGAGGGAGGGCTGAATCTTTGTGTGTGCTATGAACAGCCAATTGCGGCCGTGTTTCCGAAAGCTTCACTTTTTTTCAACCAAGCAGAGGGAATTGTTTGCAGAAAAAGCCTCCGGTGACAAGAGAGGCACAACACAGCGGCAGCGCTGTGTTGCATTATTGGTAGTAGTTTAACCACTTGATGCACCTCAATCCATCTAAATCTGCAGATAACGTGGTTTTAACTAGAGGAAAGAAAGAGAGCCCACAGATAGCTTCTGGGCAATTGAGTCTAAACCATGCTTCTGCGTATGCTTGTTTACTGTTTTTTTTTTTTTTTTTCGGTGTCATCTTTACTGCCGCCAAGATGTCTGTTTATGATGCAGTTGCCCTGTGGTTCGGCTATTGTATTTACCAAAGCTTCTGTTTTGCGATCATGACTCGCCTGTTACCCGCCGCGGTGGCTCAGTAGCTAAGGCGTTGCGCTGCTGAGCACGAGGTCGCGGGTTCGATTCCCGGCTGCGGCGGCCGCTTTTCTGATGGAGGCGAAAAGCAAAAACGCCCGTGTGTACGAGATTTGGGTGCACGTTAAAGATCCCCAGGTGGTCAAAATTAATCCATAGGAGCCCTCCACTATGGCGTGCCTCATCGCCTGCGTTGCGTCGGCACGTTAAACCCAACGATCAATAATCAATCAACGGCTCGCCTGTTGTTCCCTATCGCTGTGGTTCCGTTTCGCTTCAGCCCAAAGGACCACTCGTACTCCTACAGTATCGTGCCGGTGAGTGTTGGCATAATGGAACATGGGAGAATGATGGGGCCTAGGCAGTGGTCACTCCAAGCCTGCTTTTTACTCCGGCTGTCACACTAAAGGACCATTTAGTGCATGTTCAGTCTGGTGATTGAGATGGAAACGGATCATTCTGGAAGGGTGTGCATCAGCTTGTCCAGCAAAATGTTTTGCGTAAGGAGTAGAGAAGTTGACGACGGGTGTTGCAATCTTGTTGTTGCAACACAGGAGCTGTTTGTTTGATGGGTTATTTACTAAGTAGCTCTTCGTAACCTGAATATGTTGAGAAACACACTGGGAACAGTAGTTTATAAAGAAAACCCAAGTCGATACATATTTCTTAGGCAGCAGCATTGTGAAAGAGGCGGGTTTTGCACTGTTTTGTGGGACCCTTGGCTGCGCCAACTCGGTGTGGTGCGGTTGGGGAGTGACGAGGTGTTGTGTGCTTGTCTTGGCTCGGCTCGGCTCGGCTGGGCTGCAGGCTGTGGGAGGAGCTGCAGGACCTGGACCGTGCCCCATCGCTCAAGTTCAGCTGGAACGGCTCCCTGTCATGCCAGCACCTGCTGCAGAGCCTGTCCATCGACTCCAGGAACATCGTGAGTGCAGGGGAGGGAAGGTGGCCTTGCTCGGAGGTTTTCTTGCCGAGCAGGTTGTTGGCAGCGCAAGGCCACATGATTGGAAGCTCCCCAGCCTTGGTCAGCCTTGAATCGGGATCTGGAGATGCCGATATCTGCTTCAAACCGTCGGGCCTTTATATGCCAGACTTGCGTTGTCACAGCCAAACCGCAAACTTCTTGAATCTCATCTGCCCATCTAACTTTCTGCCGCCCCCTGCAGCGCCCCCTACCGCTTCTTACCGCATCTGCCAGACAGCTGCATCTTACCGGTGCTCACCTTACGGGGAAACTTGGAGGCTCACACTTGGGTTCAACTTAAATTGAGAACGACTCAGCAATGAGCGGAAAATGCGGAAAATCATTAAGGGCATTAAGGGAAAGAAGAGCGGAGTGGGTCAGAGTGGGTGAGGGAGCAAACTGTGTTAAAGACATATTATGTAGAAATTAAGAAAAGAAATGGACGGGCAGGCAAGAAAACGGCTTTGGTCATTAGGGTAACAGAGTGGATCCCTAGAGAAGGCAACGTGTTTATCAGGGAACAATTTCTCTCCTTGTGCTTACCTGCATGCGTGCCAGCGGGTAAGCACAAGGGATCAGTGCATCATGGGGTGGCGTCTGCTTCGCTGTGTCAGAACACTTCAACTCAGCTGGTGGATTGGAACGTATCGGCTTGTTGATGCGTCGAGCTTTTTTTTTTTTTTACGTCTAGCGATATGAATAAATTTAAAGTAATGAGGAATCGGCATGCAACAAACGTCCTTTACAGCTTGGGTAGCGCTAGAAGGAGTAAAAGATTACAACGGCCTCGGACAGATGGGTACTGCTGACTGCAGCCACGAAAGAGAAATCCGGCGCAGAATAGCTATGGGTTGGGGAGCGTTCCCAAATAATGAAAAGTAAGCTACCTCTGTCACGGAAAATAAAAATCTACAACCAGGGCATACTTGCGGTGATGACGTAATCTGGAGTGCATTTTCTGAAGTCACCATCAGTGAAGCAAAGGAAGCGTCACTTTAAAAAGTAACCAAAAAATTACCTTACAGTAATAAAGTACTCCCCACGTTACTTCTTCTACAACTTTTTAGTTGCGGTGGTGCGTATATACACATAACCTGACATAAATAGCAAGGCCGTTGGTAAATCTAGGCTAACAAATGGGTACATACATGCATGTACCTCAAATTCTCGTGAACATTATTTTTGGTGGTGTACACTGCCGGGCCACATTTCAAAGCGAAATCTCCATTTCTGTGAGAAGTAAGGAGAACATATCTAAAAATGCCTGATGGACACTGATAGAAATGTACAGGTGCCGACATGAGTAATTAGAACAAGGATTTGTGAATATCACAAATTATTTGTCTTACTGGCTTTATGACAGACATTACTGGTTTACGGGAAGCTTTTTTCTATGCGAGAGGACCCCTTTAAAAGCACACCAATGCAGCTAGGTAGTTTGTGGAAGAGGAAATTCCTGTAAATTTACGACACCGTGTTTCAGTTTCTTTTGGTGGTACTTGTACACGGCGTGGCGAGAGCCGCTGTGTTTGCTAAGATAGGTGACGCAACCCGTTTAGGAGCCAAGCTGCTTGCCAACGACTGTGCCGCCATTGGCACTAGACGCACACTTTACAGAAAGAAATGGTCTTGGTAGAAACAATAGTACTTCTACGACCCACTAAATGTCAGTAATAAGGAAAAGAAGTAGCTCACAGTTCTTCTATAGGTACGTCATCAGGCGCATGCATGGTTGAAAAGTATATACTTCCCCGGCAACTTCGAGTTCTGGGGTGCTTGGTGGCTGTAGTGTAGCATTCTGGGTCTTCTGGTGCCTCTGCCGTGACTGGCAGGAGTGGTAGATCCACCAAAAAATGCCTTGATTACTTGGCGCGAGGCGAGAGTCCCTGGCACAAAGCTTGGGTGCCTCAATTACCGGTCACGCCCTACTGCATGGTGCGGCCACTGTTATGGAAGGAATTCTGCTGCTATAACCTGTCATTCCTGCCATAATAATAACTGGGTGTGCGCTTCACGGATGACACGTACGGTGGCAATCACACGTGTTTCAAATTTATCTTTCTTTCTTTCTTTAAAAGCACTGTATGTGGGTGTCAGATGTATGTAAATACATGAGTTGTCAGCGATGAACTATCATCCTGTGTTGTTCCTCTGCACTGTCCTCATCCCTTTGTTCAACATAGTTTAAAAGCACTTTCCCCCTTTAGTTGGGTCTCTGAGTCACTCCGTTAAGGTAAAGCAGTGGGTCACAGAGTGAACTTCTTGCAGCTCTTCAAAAAGCACTGACAGCAGGGGCGAAAAGTGTTCAATAATGGGCTGTGTAAAAAAATCAAACCGCGCAGCTAGCTGGACATGCGTTGCGCAATTGTCGAGGTAGGTTGACATATGATGCTACCGCATTTTGTTTCGTGTTGAAACAGTAGCCGACAAGAACACGGACCTTCGCAGCTTTCTAACAGCACTGTTTTTCCTCTCCTCCTCCTCCTCCTTCTCCCCGTCCTCCTTTGCTGCCTGTGTGCGCCACTAACCACCACCACCGCCTGCCACGCCGCTAACCATGCCACTAACTACTACCGCCGGCACGCCACCCCTCCTTGCCCTGCGGTTGGGCGGGGCCAGCTGCGTAACCCGTCAGTGCCGCTCTTTGCCTCCCACCTGGGCCTGCTGGAACCACAGAGGGGAGGAGGAGGGGCCAGCCCCTCCCACTCGGCTTCTGCAGAGGACGAACCAGCGGCCTCGGCCCCTCCGTCCACCGAGGTAAACACGGTCGCGCATGGGTGCATGCCCTGGGGTCGCACTGGGGCTGCACTGGGGTCGCACTAAGGTCCTTTCCACACGGTGCTTGCCCTGCCATCCGTCACTGCTGCATGACCGGCTCACAGGGGCAGCACGATGCAGTGCTGTCACTGATGTGAAGTGCACTCGCCTGCACTGGGCTTACACTAAGGTCCTTTCTGCACGGTGCTTACCCCGCCATCGTCTGTCGCTGCTGCATGCACTGGCAGTGATGATGATAAATTCTTTTAATCAGGAAGGGGGGGACCGAAGGTCGCTGGAGGGGGAAGAGGGGGAATAGGGAGGGAGGTAGACGCCTTCCAAATCATGCTGCTGACCGGAAGAAGGGCATTGGCACCACTGCCCCCTGCGCATGTACCTTTTGTCGCACTGTGTGTGAAACAAACACGGACGATCTTGTTCTGCACTGCTCCGCTGTTGATATTCATAGACTGAACCATAATGTTTTTCAAAATTCAGATATAGAAGCATTACATGGGGACATTCTCGAACATCCTCAACACATGGGGACCTTAGCCCAGTTTGGCGTTGCCAGTGGCCTGGTGCACTGGTAGTGAAGTGCAGTCGCGTTCTAGTTGCTCGCGGCTTTAGCAGAATGCCGTTTCAGCTGAGTGGTTGTCTATGGGAGTGCTGATTACCGAAATCAACTTCAGTTTTGGATGAAGACTCGTTAACTGTGACGTTACCGCGCCTATTCAAAATCGTTCAGCCTGAACGACACCTTGGGAGCCCCTTTTCTGAGCATTTCAGGCGTTGCTGGAACAAGTCAAGCTATACAGAGTTAGCTCAGAAAATGCCCTTTCGAAATCAGTTTTGTTTTCAGTTTTGCAATAAAAACGTGATTTTTGACAGCGCGTTTAAATCACCTGGGTGTGGAAAAGGGGCGTGGTCATCGCGCGTCACTGCTACCAACGAAGAATGCGTGCCACTCACGTAATTGCTCTGCGTCAGCGTTTGGGTTTTGTTATTGGGGCAGGAATGGTGAATCAGATAACGATTCTCAACCGTCAGGTTTGGACTCTGACAGTAATAATCCCAGAAATAGGTTGAAAATGTCAAGCATTGCTTGTTTGCAAAGCTACTTTGTGATTTCAGGCAGTTTTATTGTCTTTGCGCACGTTGTTTCAAGTTGTGCTGTAGTTCTACTTACCACAGGACCACTCACAAACAGTTTTTTCATTTTTTTCAACAGTTTTGGTTTTTCGTTTCTGCATAGCGAAATTCATATTTGGCGCTACTACGCGGTTACCCAACTTCAAGCCTACCTGCCATGGCGCCCTCAGCGTCCGCGACTGATCCTCGAAGAAAGCATGCTGCTCCTGATTTCACAGAACCCTAACCCAATGTCTGCGATAAGAACTTCCTATGCAAGTCAGAAGATAACACCCAGTCACCAGATATCTGTTCTGACAAGGAAGGCACTTCAAACCGGCCTTACACACCACCAACTGTTCGCCTGCCAGTTTCGTTTCCATACGAGGGCTTCTCCGGGGATCTAGTGTTGCTGCTTAGTTGAACTGTCCATTCGGACGTAGTCTGGAATAAGTTTTTGTACTGTTTCATTTCAAAAATGTTATTTGGCACAGCAATGGAGGAGGCTCATAGCGCTTATCTTTTTTATCGCGCAACAGCTACTCGGCCAATGTTTGCAGTGCACGATTCTAGCACATCGCACCTCATTCCTGCAAGCAAGGCTAGAATAGCGAGTCAGAAGATGATAATAAAGCGCAAATTCATGTTTTGAAAGGTAACTGAAAGTGAACGTCGAGAAGCATCAACCACTTAGTTCCGTTTTCAACTTCATGCATGTTTTTCTGCATCGCGTGCTTGTCTTATATATACTGTGCTGTCCGTAAATGCGAAGTTAATCATTGACAAGATGTTTTAACGTTGTGTGGGGGCAAATTGGTGCCTCTGATAATGTCAGACCCCCAGATTTCTCCGAGGGAACCACCCGAAATTGCTCATTTTGAAATGGATGGAGGTTGGGCTTCCCCGCATGCCGTGAGCACCACGCGTGCAAAATTTTTTTATATATATTTTACAAACTGTTACACGCAAGTCGACATTTTTTTTTAGGGCGGGTTTTTGAAATATTTCCTTGCAAAATGTACATTCTAAGTTTTTTATACTACTGGTCGTGTGTTATAACACAACTCCTTTTTTAACATTCCCTTCGACAACTTGACAAGTTTTTTTTTTTATTTTTTTATTTTTTGCAGCTATGATGATTGAAAACATTTTAAAAAACTGGTGGTATTAGAAAGGCCGTCAAATAATCTGCTTTTTGTGTTCCTGGAATCAGTGCCTAACCAATTTGTTTAGTGGAAAAAAAATGTTTTCTTGGACCCCTAAAAATCGGTCAATTTTCCCACGGTCAATTTTCCCACATCTTAACATCATTATGGAAGTCTCTGAAGGGACATGAAAAGGGTGGAAACAAGTTGGATTGGAGTGGTAGATTATGGTGCTGAGAATCAAAGTACACCATTCTTGCAACCAGCAGCTGTTTAATGGGCGCCGTGTACAGTTTTCGGTACTACGGTACAAAAGTTGTGTGCAGCGAGGGCTCAGTGCAGAAGCATCGGTAAATGTTTTCTCGCAATAAACGGTTCCTCAGTGGCTGAATACGTGAAATAAACGTAAATCAAAGCTTTCCCGTGAGGTCATACTACAGTGAAATCTCGATGATGCAATTCTGTCTGATACGACTTTCGGGACAATACGAATTTCTTGGAAGACCTGGTGAAATTGCATTGTTTGTGATGGGCAAAATTGCAAACAGTGGTCAAAAATGCACGAGGATGCGGGTTCGATTCCCCGGTCGCGGCGCCCGCTTTCTGATTGGGGGCGAAAAAGCAAAAACGCCCGTGTGTGCGAGATTTCTGGCGGCACGTTAAAGATCCTCAGGTAGTCACAATTAACCCGGAGCCCTCCACTACGGCGCCCTCATCGCCTGCACTGTGTTGGCATGTTAAACCCCAAACGATTCGATCAAATCAAGCGATGGGCAAAATTTCGGCTGTTACGAACGGACCTGCGCAGCCCGGCGGGTGGCACGACGAGCCAGCGAGGCGCCCGACTGCTGAGCGAGCAAGCGTGACAACGTACGGGCTCTCTTCCCCCTCTGTGTCATTCTTTCTCTAGGAATGGCCTGGCTGTTGTGTTTTCTCACGGAAACACGCCGTGGCACGCCACAGGGCATGCTGACGCCGCCGCGGAAACACCCGCACTCTGCACGCGGCGCAGCCTGCGGCAGCAACATGGCGGCGGCTTCGCTAGTGAAAGTGTGGGGCACTTGAGTGACGATTCTAACCGCTCTTCAGAATGCTGCTCAGGGCACACACGAAGTTGCTGGTGTGGTAAAGGAGCTGAGAATGTGGGTGCAAACGATACTATAAAACATCATCCGCGCCACGAGGGAAAGCGTTCATGAAATATCTGCCAGAGTGGTAACCCTTAACACCTCTGGCGGAGTTAGCTGGCTGTCTTGAGCGGTTCAAAACTGCCGACACGAGGTGCGCACCTCCCCATTGGCGCAAGTCGTCAGGCTCCTCGTACTGCCGCGCGTGTTGCACGTAATTTTCTGACCAAGGCAGAAGCTGCTGCAAGTGTCAGAATTGTCGAAGCTGGCGTGAAAAGATCGCATGCGCCACGCCGACGTGCACGAATCGCTTGCAAAAATGCGCCATGCGGTTCATGCCTTGACTGTTCAAATGCCTTCAAACACAAATGCAAAGTTTCACGCGCTTCAGGAAGTGCTGCGGCGATGCGGAGGTTAAAAAAAAAGCAGAAAAAAAATCCCAGATTTCTGCACGCGAAACTAAGAAAAGAAATAGACGAAACCTTTTTCTTTAGGGCTCAATTTTTTGGTCGGTGTTGGTTCGTAGAAATTTTGGATGGTACAAATATTCTTCGCAGTCGTGCGAGATCTCTATCATCGAGATTCAACTGTATTTAAAAGACGCAGACCTACCTTACAAGATGAATGTCATGGAACTCCATAATAACGTTTTCCTACGTGGATGGAGGACTAACGAACGGGGAAATTGGCAGGGGCGCAGTGGCCGTCAGACCTGAATGGGTACTGTGACGGAGAGAAATTAAAAGGGCCAAGAAGACAACGTACTGCTTTGTTCCTTCCATTCCAGCCACAAAAGACATTTTTAACAAAATAGAAAAAAAAAAAATCAAAGACGCCGCTTTAGGTGAAAGATGGTTAAAATGAGTCAAATCAAAGTACAGAGTTCATGCTCGCAAAGACCAAAACCGAAACTGCCAAAGTCCAAAGTCAAAGTCAACCTAAACTCAGAGTTCAAAGCCCTGGCCCACACGACGAACTCAAAGGAAATGCTGAGCGGCCCAAATGCGATGATGGTGCAATCGGATAGACGTCGGCTACAAACGCTAGAAACCTAGGTTCGATTCTCATCACGGGAGGCATCCCTGTTTATTTATTTTCAGGCTTCATCATCATTATCATCCTGTGCCCCATCTCATTCGGTAAACTTGGGGCTTTCCTGCAGTGCATTTTGTTTGCGACACCACGATGACTGGACTAAGAAAGATTCACTTTAAAATGAAAGAAATGTTGAAAAACTTTCTTATTTGTTGGCTCAAGCGTGTTATGGGCCGGAGTGATGTGATATGGGCGTGAATCTAGCACGTTGTTTCTGGTGTGTTGACTCCCTGTTAGCATTCAAGTGATAAGGGCCGAGTGGAACTAACGGCCCCGCTACACTAGCCCAGTCATGTTTCGGGGCAGCGGATTTCGGCGGCCGCCGCCAGTCGCACGAACCAGATTGCCCGACTTCATGCCCCTGTTTGATGTCTTTTCTTTAACCCCTTTAACTGGCAAGATAAGAGAAAGCTAGGCCAAACTTTTTTGCTGCTTGATTTGTTCCTTAGAACATGCAGGGATCGACCAAAACAAGGATCGTAACGTTTCGTGGAAAACTAACGCATAGGACGACAACAATTTTGTTGATCTGCCAGTTAACGGTGGCAAAATGGGGCTCATAAACCAACTTTTATTAAAGCAAAGTGTTAGGGTCCTCATTGATGGTGTCTGTAACGCCAACGTGTCCTGCAGGAAAGCCAGCTTTCTCTGACGACGATGATGAACGATTGTGGGTGAAGTAATAGAGAGAACCACTTCCCGTGGCAGGAATCGAACTTGGGTCCATCGCGTTACGAAGCCGGTGTCTATCCGATTGCTCCATTTCGACATGACCGAAGCGAACGCCAAGCAGCAGGTATCAATGCGGGCACCCACAGCCCAACCTGAAACGTTAGGCCTACGGAGTACACATCCGAGAGTTGGTGTGGGTATTTTAGAAAAGTGGGGCGTACCTCCAGAGTAGGACATGCTCGCAGTGTGGGATTGGACAACCAGGAAATCCATCAGGAGAAAGCTTCGCGTTCAACCATCGTCGTCGTTAGACAGAGGGATGCCTGAGTTTTTATGCTGTCTTGTCACACGTGTGTAGCCTTCTTGCAGCTTTTCTTCCTTCCACGCAACGTTAGCGGGGGCGGAAAATCAGAAAACGGTTGCTACCGTCCCTCAGGAACAGGAACACGCTGTGTCCGGTGGATTAGAACATGGAGATGGCCATGTGGCGCAAGGCTTAGCGACCCCTTGTCTTGTTATACCATGTGCCAGAGGTCCAAAGGCATGTTTTCGAGCCGCGACTGGCCAGTGGCTAATGTTTTCATCGCGTGCGTCATAATGTGGCATTTTTTTACCTTTTCTCCCAGCAACGAGGAGCCGGAGAGTCAAAAAGAGAGGTCTTCCAAATGGATGGCCTGGTTCTCCATGTTCTTGGTGACAGGTACCGAAGAATCCATGAGCAGCTGTTTCTCCGTCCAGCTGTTTCTTCTCCAGCAGCTGTTTCTCCTTCGAAGCATTCATTGTGCTAACATTCATTGCATGCCAAAAGCGGAAAGTGCCACCAGAGCAATTTTGGTAGCACGTTGTAAAGGGGAACCAGCATCATCGACAGAAGAACAATGTCACCCCGTGGTGCATCTGTGTGCATTTGTGGACCTCTTTAGCTTTTATCTTTATGGAAGAGATGGCGGTAGCAGGTTGAAAAGTTGAGTGCCCGACAGTGTAGCTCGACTGCTTTCAAACCCAAACCGACGCGTGATCACGTTGCGGGTGTGCTTTGTATTAAGCATGGCCAGTTTTGTCACTTTCGTAATCATCGTTACGCTGAAGCGAGTCACTACAGTGAGTCCCTTGTATGCAGCGGAATAAGTGCAGCACCCTTTGGTCCGCTCCCCAGTTATTCATAGAAGAGACCTCTGTCCATGCTTACCAAGAGAAATCATGCACCCGTCCGTCTCATGATGACAGTGGTTGAACGTGAAGCTTTCTTGTAATGGGTTCTTTGGTTGACCAGTCCCACATTGCGCGATATATTGCTATTCTGAGTGGCCATAGCAACTCTCAGGTGTGCAGTCCGTAAGCCTAATGTTTGCGTTTAGGGTGTAGGCCACGAGTTCGTACCTGCTGCTTGGCATTCGCTTCGACCACGTCGAAATGGGGCAATCGGAGAGATGGCGGCTTCAAAACACGACGGGAGAAAAGTTCAGTGTGGCCACGGGAAGGCCGATTTGTTCCTTCACTTCACCCACGTATCATCATCATCTGTCGTCGGAGAGAGTTGGCTTTCCTGCAGGGCATTTTGGCATTCAATGGCATCGGTGAGGATACCAGAGCTTCGCTCTAAAACATTTCGTAATTAGACCGGAATACACGCGCGTTGTTCCACCCGGAGACGTATCCTGTTCGAACTACAAGACCTTGATGGTGAAAAAGAACTGCGTAATTTTGGCTTCAAGGGCACGCTAAACATTTTCTTGTACTTAAGTTGTGACGAAAATGCCACAGCTGCCACAATGGTGGAAGCGCGCCGGGGGGGAAACACACTTTGTGCGGCACGGCACGCACTGCGTTTGTTTACCCCTGCGTGGCAGCTGAACAATTTTGTCTACTGTGCTAACGGGCGGCTTGCTTCGTTTCTCGGATTACAGAAATCAAGATACTCACACGGCACATTTCCGAGTAAATACGGTATGTAAAAAGTATCACTTCGCGTACTTCAGAGCAGCTTTTGCTGCATAAAACGGAATTCCATCGAGGTTGAGGCAGTCAGTTAACGTTAAACCGCACAATTTCTGTACTCAAAACGTCATGCAGTGCCCTCTATTATTGCGTCTAAAAACTTAAAATTTAGCAAAGCACACATAGTTTTGGTAAGCGTTTTGAATAACAGAGGTCTTTCTGAGGTCCACAATATTGTTGATCTGCTGGCTAATGGGTTAATATCTTAATTATTTGTTTGAAGTTTGCAATAAAAGTGGTACCATCGTCATTGGGACAGACCACTCTTTACAGGGAACCAAACTTCTGTTTTGTCTTCAGGGCCCCTTTAACCCAATCGGCCCTGCTAGTGTCAATTGATGCCACCGCATAAAAGTTCCTATAGTGCATGAGAATGAAGCTAAAACACTATTTTTCCGGAGAATTGTTGTTCAAGGGTGCCTATGGCGATAGACATGATACCCATTGTTGTATTTTAGCACGTATAGCTGTAGACTGGGCTAGTTGGTAATTCATAGTGATCAAGCGTAGCGCAGCAGAAAGACACATCTCCTGCAATGTAATGCCATACGCGACAGGCCACTGTGATTGTCAAAATGTTTGGCGCGTGTTGGATGTACTCGCTTTTTCTTTGTCAGTATTTTAGATGCGACCGCATCTCATTCACTCACCTTGTCCATGCAGCGTCGTCGGCGTTGTCGTCGGCGTCCGCCCCTCCCCCATTCTCCTCGCCGCGCCAGCTGCGCTTTCCGCCGCTCACCCCCTCTCCTCTCCGATAGCGAATACTCTCTCGCAAGTGGCATTGGATTGGCTTGGATATGGATTGGATTGGATTAAAGTGGATTGTGTTGGATTGTGTTGCGTCATAGCCGCGGCAGACGCACTGGCGCCGGCGCGTTCCCTCGCCGTTATGCGCGCTATAAAACGGGGTGCCTGCGCCGCTCCGCTCCATCGTTCCAGCGCCGTTCCTCCGCTGTCCAACGCTGCAACGTGAACCCCCTATGCGTCGCATCTACACAGGGGTTCCCGCGAGGGGAGGTGGGACTTTTTGTTTGTTTGTTTTGTTTTTCCCTCTTTTTATCGTTTCTGCTAAGGCTAAGCGTATATATTTGCCGTGATGTGAATAAAGAATCAGTTGGAAGTGAGCGCGTGTCCTTGTGTACTTTTTCCGTCCCGTGTGTTTCTGCTGTGCTACATTTGATCACTATTTTAGCACCATCTGGACGCTGTAAAGAAGCAGGAGCGGCTCTGGTGGAAACAAAAGTGTGACCTTTAGGCTGAAGGAGACGGAGGTCCTAATTTTATTCCCAAGCTTGTAAATCTATAAATACATGCACTTCAAAACTTTTTTTTTTTTGTTTGTTGGCTAATGTGGTCAGGAAAACATGCAAAAACGATGTTACTGCTCAACATTAAGTTCTAATTGCCAAATGACCTAATTAATTGCCTCATTAATAAATCGGTTAGCACTTTCGTTACCGGAGGGAATTTCCCGATTTTGAGGGGTCTAACAAAACATTTTTTCTGGGCTATACAAATTGGTTAGGCACGTATTGCAGTGACATAAAATGCAGATGATTCCACATGCTTTTTAACGACACCAGTTCATAAATAATGATTGCGAAAAAAATGATCAAATTCAAAAATTTTGTCGAGGCGTTGAAGAAAATAAAATAAAAGTTGTGTATATTAAACCACCAGTAGTAGAAAAAATTTGGAATATACATTTTGTACGTGGACATTTGAAAAACCTGTACTAGAAAAAAAAATTGAGTTTGCGCGGGTACAATTTGTCATATATAAAAGGAAATGTTAGCATGCCCATGCCTTGCGGTGAAGCCCAACCTCTATTTCAAATGTTGCTATTTTGGATGGTTTCTCTGGAAGAAATCTGGTGGTTTGACATTATTAAAGGCCCCAATTAGTCCCCACGTGATGTAAAAACACCTTGTAAATGATTATGACCAGCGCAATATTGAAGGCAAGCAAGCGATGCAAAAAAATCCGCTTGGAGTTGAAAACCAAACTCCGTGGTGGATGCTTGTTGACGTTCTGATCATCAATTATCAGTTGGAACTTTCATTTGCGGTTTGTTATCATGTTCTGGCTCGCTATGGTAGCCCTGCTTGCAGGAATAAGGCTGCGATGCGCCAGAATCGTGCCCAGCAGGCTTTCACCAAGTCGCCGTCGCGCTATGAAGTGAGTTCAGCACTACAGGCCTACTACATTGCAGCGCCACCTAACAATTTCAGAAAGAAACAATTACAAGCATGTTGGAGACTGTCAGAATAGACAGTTCTACTAGGAAGCGACACTAGACTACCTTTGTACGGATACGAAACTGGCCGGTGAGCAGCTGGCGGTGTTCAAGGCTGATTGGAAGCGTTCTCCTTGTCTGAACTGATACCCGTTGACTTGGTGTTATCTTTCAACTTTGAGCTGAAGCTATTATTGCTGAAGTAAGCCATCGATAAAGTGGAAGCACGAGCGGCATGCTTGTTTCGAGGAGCAGTAGCGGGCAACGGAGGCGCCATTGCAAATGACTTTGTAGTTGGATAACTGCGTAGTAGCGCCAAATATGAATTTCGCAACGCAAAAACGAAACCGAAACTGCTGGAAACTGGCTGAAAATGCCAGGCAAACTTTTTAGACATGCGGGGGAGCGCCAGAAATAAGCTTTGGCAGAAGAATCTCTGAATCAAAGATCGCTAGTGAATAGCTGTTGTCATTTTCAAGTAATTATCACCTCTCAGCGCTGTCGGATTACAAAGCTGACTACATTATTTGGTACCTGACTTGTCAGGAGCCGTTTGACAAAAAAATTATGGTAATGCAGCCTAACCACGAGCGGCATGCTTTTCCGTCAAGTGCAGCAGCCACGCCCCCTTCCTCAAAAACACACACCTTAGCTCGCAAAAAAAAAACGCTGTCAAAAATCTTAATCTCGCCGGAGCGGCAAAATTTCAACTGATTCTATAAGTGCAGTGCCTAGACTAACCACTGTCCGCATTAGGTGTACGAGAAACAACTATACAACATGTTGAAAGAGGCAATACTATAAATAATTGATCACGGGTGGTCGATTTGAATAGGCGTGGTAACGAAAGAGTTGATACTTGCACTACTAGCTCCACTTTTTTCTGGACTAATGGGTCCATAAAATTTATGAAAATACACAAACAATTGTTTTGCTTGAAATATAAAAATCGGCTGAAAGGATGAAAATCACTGGCTGTTCTGAGGCAGGTACTTGCCGATTTCACTCTAGTGCTCGCTAGGGAAACTGTTGGTTCCGTCACCTGGGAAACATTGCAGACCAAGAGGCAGCATTGATGGATGTGGCTGGGTGTCCTTGTAATGGTAGCACAGTGGACTGTTATGGGGAGCTTGCCGCGCACCTTTCTTTAGGTGTGTCGTTGCATCATAATGTGGACGCGCTGTGGACAGTGGACGGCAGTATGACTGGGCATCCTGGCATGGCCATGTCTTGGGGCTCAGATACAAGTTAGGAGCGGCAATAGCTCATGTAGCATATCACTCCGCTGACGCAGCAGACGTGTGACGTTGATGCGTGCATGCATTTTAAAAAGAGGTTGGCTTAATGCGCGACATCGTCCGCTTTTCCTTGTGTAGTTTTTTTTGTTGTTGGTGCAGTTGTTCAGAAGAAGATTAAGCCCCAAGAATCATGGAAACGACTTGTGTCATTTTCAAAACATTTGCAGTAATGCACTCATTGCAGCTTTCGTGCGAATAGCCAGCTCCGGGGATCAAGTGCAGGACCAACTTCCATTATCGTTTTTAAGTTTTGCACGAGTATAGTACCTGTTGCTTTTCTTCTTGTAGTACACCGGTTAGCAGTGCTACTTCAAGCCGTGGCGACGTTGCTAAGAGTTTGCCAAGTTCTTTGTGGACGACGCCATTAATGGTTTCACGCGGTGTGTCTGACGTAATTTCCGTAACGTTGGTGTGGTCTGTCGTCGTCAGGCTGATGGTACTGCTGTGAGCGCTCGTCCAGGGTCTATTCAACGTGCCATTCTCAGACAGGCATTCAGCGTCTCTCTTTGGGAGGCGGCAAAAAGGGCCCGTGAGGAGCTCTTGCTCTACTCCAGGCATCAAAGTTCGCGGTCTCGTTTCTTCCACCCTCTCAGGTTGGCACGGGAAAATACCGTATTTTCGCGCGTATAACCCGCACTAAAAATGCGAAAATTTCAGTGGCAAAGTAGTACGGGTGCAGATAATATGCGGGGATTTTTCCTTCAGTGCAGCTTCACGGCAATGCGCGTTGCGCCGTGAAGCTCCTACGCAGTAACACTGACTAAGCCTTCCATGGCAGTGATTGCACAAAACATACAGGGAAGAAAAAACAAAGACGAGCGCACTCTAACAACGGAATTTGATTAGTGAATTGCGACTTTAGCCTTGCAGCCAGTGTATTCTACTTGCTGAATATACGCTTTTTCTGTCTACATGTTATGTGATGCGTTGCTTGAGCAGTAGTAGCTTTGGTGCAGCCTTTCCTGTACCAAATGTGCGGGCAATACGTCAGGCTTTTTTTTTTTCTTTCTTTTCCAACGAGCTGAAAGTGGGGGTGCAGATTACACGCAGAGGCGGGTTATACGCGCGAAAATACGGTAACGTCCTCGTGTCCTTCAACCCTTTGTCGGGCCCTGCTGGACACGGCCGCACAGAGCAACACAGCCTGAGTGACCTCTGCTGTTGGGACCGCTACGGTCCGACATTGGACTTGGGCATTCGAGGTTAACTTTCGCGATAGTTCTCACTTCTTTTTCACAAATAGGTCAAAGGTCTGGACGTTCCGGTCCAGACCTTTAACTTGCTCTCTGGACCGCAAAGAGTTGAGAAGATGACCACACCTATGTTTGAACGTGGTGCGCGTGTTTTCAGCAAAAGCTCTGCTGCAAAAGTTTTTGCGCAGCAGTAATAAAGGCCTGTGGAAAGCGGTCTTGAATAGAGTCTCGGGCATTGGGGTTTAATTCGTGATTCTCAAACTGAACCTGGGGGCAGTTTTCGAGGTAAAAATACTCTTGCCTCAGTGTTTTGTTGTATCTCGCCTGATAAAAAGCCTAATGCACTCAACTTGTTCATGGCGAGCTTGTTCTGCTGAGTTCAGGGGCCCGGGCTGCAGTGGCTGCTTTTCTAGGGTTGGTGAAGAGTGGAACCACCGTGTGGTGAGGTCCCCAGGTGGTCAAAATTAAGTCGGATCCTTCCAGTACAGCACGCCACGTAGGCCAGGTGTAAGTTCGGTGCGTTAAACCCCACAGTCAATCAACTCAACTTGTTCCAACCACTTTTCTTCCAATTGTTTGTTTATTTATATGTAAACACCCTGAACGCCCTTGTGGACATTTCGTAGGGGGAGATTGTGTGATGCCACATTCGGAAGTACGAAATATTTTCAGGTTGGAGCAGAACAATGAAGGCATAGATGCTGTACATGAGTGCAGCGTCCCGAAGGGGAAAATACAGGCCAAAAGCAACACCAAACAAGAGTACAGCTGTAGCGTTAGGTGCCGCCACTCTGCCCGCAGAAGCAATTGGTGCAAAAAAAAAAACAAAGAGGTTGAAGCAAAAAGAGAGACACAACACAGTGTAGCAATAAACCAGTCTTTGATAAGCATTTCCAGGGGAAGCCGAACAACTTTCGTCTTGAAAGTAGATACTAAGTAGACATGTACTTCACCTTCAAAGTGCACAGAACCTTGAGGAATTTTTTCGTCCCGGCACCCACCGGTCACCACCCTCATGTACACGCTTTGTCGAAATTTTCTACTCCGATCCTAAGCCTTCTCGACCACAGAGAATTCAAAGAATAAGCTTTACCTCAGAATGTGAGAAAAATACTTTTACAGTAAGAAAGACAGGTGTTTTCTCTAGCTTTCCGGCGTCAAATGTTTCATCCCCGCTTGGGACGTAAGCCTGTACATTGAATTTTTCGTGGCCTGCGCACTTCCGGCTTGGCCTGGGGAATTTCGACAAAGACTGTACAGATGATTGTGGGCAGGTGCACTCATTGTGAGTGAGCACGCCTCTTGTGTGTCGTTTTGAACATCTTGAATTAGTGCACACTCAGCACAGAGGCAAAAAGAAAGTAGTAGACACACACCACAGCGCTGACTCGTTACTGAAATTTTATTAGAACTTTCACTTAAGCACTGAAAATCTCGTACCCTTGTGACCTGCTTCTACTTCTTTACGAGTGCGGCGAACTGGGCAAGTTGGTGAATGTTCATGGTGAAAACAGCGCATCCAAGACGAAGACAGGGAAGGGAAAACACAAACACGGCGCTGACTCGCAACTGAAGATTTTAATGAAGAAAAAACAAGCCATACTTACAGTGTACATCACCAAAAACACAAACAAGAAAGAAAGAGATAAAACCAGTTAAAACTGACTACTACATTAAGCGATAGACACGGCAGTCATACGCGATCAAGATGCGCAACTTCTCTTTTAGAAAGGGCGGCAGATGGACAACTGATACATTTTTCATGCTGCTTGGCCATTGCGTGCGCCTCAGTAATCTCTCGCGTGAGTCTATCTCGGTGCTTGGCTAGAACTGTTGCGCCATCAAAACACGGGACACAACGACGCGTGCGTGTATGCGCGGCCGAGTGCGCCGCGCTTCTACTTCTTTCCGTCTACTTTCTGCCTGCGTGCGTGTTGAGTTTTCCCTTTCGCGGAGATGTAAGAGCACCGCCACCAACTGTGGGCCAATTTGTCGACTCTTCTACATGCATTTTGTGCCGCCTCTGTTCTTTCATGCGCGCCACCCAAGCAGGCGGGAGCGGACAGCCTCATCCCGCCAGCGCAGTTTGACTGGACGTCGAGCGGCCTGGTGAACCCTCTGGAGCAGCCGGCCGCCTCGACCCTCCTCGACCTCGAGTTCCTCTCCAGCCTGGCCTCGTCCACCGCCACGCCTGTCGGCCGCAGCCCACCCACCAGCAGTGAGTGCAGAGCACGTACTTATACCCCGGCTACACCAGGGTTCTTATGTCATTTGAACCACATGTCGTTAGACTCAAATGGGGTGCTTCGAATGCCGTTCAGAATCCGCCATGCCACACGGCAATTTTGATGGCATTTGAAAGCTCTCACAATTGCTCGCCGTGCTGTAGTGTTGTTGCCCCGTTCCATTTTCTTACAGTAATACAACAATCAAATTTAGGAGCAGTCTAAGGCCGTAAAATGGTATAAAATTAGAAGAGACGCCAGTTTTGTTTCTAATGTTTTGGCTGCTTGCATATTTTTATTTATTTTTTTTGCAACTGACCCACTGGTTTTGAGAGCATGAAAATTGAATGTCTTGATTTCATATTTTAAGTAAATGAACAGTGAACAAAGTTCCACAAACAAAAATATTTTGTTTTAAGTACGTAAATATTAAATTTTTTATTGCCGATCGAAGACGCTGCGTGCGGGAGTGCTAGCAATGGCATTTAAAATCCCAAATGTCTCCCTCGGTGCTCATTTGGCTCGAATGTCATTTCAAAACCTAGTGTAGCAGCACAGCTTGGCATTTGAGTCAAATGACATTTGGTCCAGAGGACATTCGGACGCTAGTGTAGCAGGGGTATTACCCACCATTTTGATTTGCGTTGCTGCTGGGTAGCTAATAGGCGTGCCAGTGACTCATGCGGTGGCTCAGTGGCTAATACCCCTGTCACGCGGCAGATTTACTGACATTTCGAGCAAAGCTCATTTGCTCTAAATGTCATTAGTTCGGCACTTGTGAGAATACCAAATGACATTCGAAGCGAACGGCATTTAGCAGCTAAATGACGTTGGGGAGCTCATTCAGCAACCAAAAGAGTAGGCTCAACAGCACTGGCACCTCACTGGCCAAGAAAGTTCAGTTATGCAAGCTGTTGGTAAACTTATATTTTTCCCTTAATGATCTTCTGTATTAAATAAAGACAGACCAACAAGTACTTCCAAAAAAGATCTGATCTCCAATGCGCGTGCTATGCTGATGCGGATTTCTTGCACTCTTGTCTTCTTGGCTTCTGATGTCTACTTAGGTCAGCTAAAACGGGGATTTTATTTTTATGTTAACAAAAGAGTTCTTGGTTTTGTTCCCAAAAACTACTATATTTGAAACAATTCTACACGCGCTTGAACTATTTTTTTGCACTTTTCCGAGCTCGCTAATCGTCACCTCTGTCACTATCGAATGGCATTTGTTTCACCGTGTAGACCCGCACGGCGAAACCGAATGCCATTAACAGGTAATGTCCTTAGCACTTTGAATGAAATTAGATTTGCCGTGTGACAGGCTAAGGTCATGCTGCTGAACCCAAGGTCATTTCGTGTTCGATTCCTGGCTGCGGTGGCTGTTTTTTCGATGGAGGTGAAAAGTGAAAACACGCACGTGTTGAGATTTCGGCATACGTTGAAGATCCCTATGCATACCTGCCAACTCTTCCGAATTTTCCGTAAAATGTACGAATTTTGACGCGTCATACGATTTTACGAATCCTGCCTGAAATTTTACGAATTTTCAAAAAAACTGGGACCATCGATTTAAACGACACTGTGGAACCTGCGCCACCACGAGAAAGCAATACGTAGTCTTGTTATCACCATCTGCGAAGCTGCGATTTCTGTCGTCTTCTCGGGGTGGGCTTGCAGCGGGGTGAACTTGCTGCTACCTCGGCAAGCCAGCTTATAGCATGTTGTTCACGGGCCGGTTACGACTTCCATGTTCGTGGTGCTCTTTGTATGACTGCCGCGTCCTGTGCATGGTACAACTGCGGTAGTTGCTTCACAGTGCAAAGGCGGGCTCGAAGCCGCGAAAGCACTACCAAGTGTTCTCGAAATCGTAAATATCCAAATTTGCTGCCCTTCCCAATGAAGTTGCTGCTCATTACTCTTCAACACTGACGGTTTTCATGTATACTTATGAAAACATGAGAACACGTGAAGAAAACGTGAATCATTTTAGACTTAAAAATTGAAGTGTGCTGCCCAACACTTCTCCCAGTCCGCAGATGTTACGAATTTCTGTGTCACCAGGTTGGCAGGTATGCCTATGTGGTCAAAAGGAATCCATAGCCCTTCCTCATAGTGTAGCTTCAGTGCGCAAAACCCTAAAAACATGAAATGTTTTACACGAACATGAAAGCTTTGTTATCTAAAACACAATCTTAAGAGTGCCCCACCTAGCATTAAACTTTTAGCTTACGTAGCATTAATAAGACCCAAGCTCAAATACGCATGCACCGTTTGGGATGCGTATACAGAAGTTAACATTGATAACTTTGAACGAATTGAAAGAAAAGCTGCGCTGTTCATACATAACAAATTTTCCCGAACTGACGCACCCACTGAACTAATGAAAATTAACGACCTACCTTTACTCAAAATTCGAAGAAAGCAATTCATACGGGATTTTCTTTCCCTGTTCGTAGGTAAACAATTAGCACTCAACCCTTCACCGTTTGTATCGCCCTTGACAACAAGAGTTCAAACAAAAACAGTGCTCAAGACGGGACACAAAAGAGGAGGCTACACACACGTAGCGCTGTGTGTGCAGCCTCCTTCTTTGTGTCCCGTCTTGAGCGCGGTTTTTGTTTGAAGTATGAACCAACAAGACCAAACACTTCCATTGCAACAAGGGTTACCCGGCACCGCCAACTCCACGCGCTTACTCCTCACTTTGCACAAACTAACCTTTTCTTTTTTTTTTTTTTATTTTTTTTTTCACGCACCATCAGAGAGTGGAATGGCCTAGCCACCACAGACGTGCTGTCATAAAGTGGTGTATTGCTGTTGAACAGTGCTCACTTGTATCGCCCACCCTGCTTGGACCTAGTCCGCAGTATGTCATAAATAAATAAATAAATAAATAAATAAATAAATGAATAAATATGCAAATGTGGTGCTTCTAAAAATATTCAGGGACATATAGTTCTCCTGGGTAACCTTCAGAATTTCTCTGCCTTCACTCCTCTAGTGGGGATGTGGGAACCAGGGTTCTTTTGTTGACGTGAGTGACCTATGGATCGTACTCAGGTGCCCACTGCTAACAAAGCTGGTATTGTAACTTTGCCAAGTGCAGCAAATTTATCTTTTTTTCTTTTTTAATAACCTGCTCTTAAGGTTGGCTATAGGAGGTCGAGGAGTACGAAAGACAGATTCATCGTGGCTTGTAGATTTTGACTCCACTTGACACAGAAACATCAGAGGGAAAGAAGGGAGCCCCTGCGGTCTACGTTAACGACAGTCACGCACATCTGTGCCAGCTATTGCACAAAACCAGCTACGCGGTTCACGTGTGCACAGAGGGTGTGTGTCCTTGCAGGGAAATCGATCAAAATGTGGGTGGAAGTTCCAGGTCATGGACCTCTAATTCCGACTTGTGGTACTTTGATCACTGGCTTTGTGTCGGAGAGGTATGTGTGAGTAGCGATTATTGATGGTTGGGAAGGACATACGAGTGAACAATTATTGTTAACACAAAAATGTTTTATTCCTGGATGCACAAAGATTTCGCTGACATCATATCCGTCACGGAAGCGACGCCAGTACAATGGAGCAAGCGGCCTGTAAAGGGTGCACCCGTGTACACAGGGTCTGCTTGCGGAGAAGCAACCTTTAGTACTAAAGAGCACATTATACTTAGGGTCGTTCGTTTTTGGGTTTTATATTTTAACACGAAAGTGCTTTATGCCTGTATACACAAAGATTTGACTGACGTCATATGCGTCACGGAAATGATGCCGGTACACCTTGGCTGAAGCGACCCGGCAGCGGGATGTCGCTTGCCAAGCACACCCACAAGTCAAGCCGCCAACCCGCAAATCATGCTCAGCTGCAGATTTCGTGGCACCTTTCACTTTCGTGTTTTACCAATTCCTATGACAGAGAAATCAACCACAGCTTTTTCTTTTTTGAGTAGTTGCATATCCAAGTGAGTGTTTCGCTCACAATTTTCAAACCGTGTTTCACTCACTGGCCTGTAGAAAATTTGAAGGCTCGTTTCACAGCGTTCGCAAAATTTTTCAACAGCATTGAAGAAGCACGAACAAGCCATCCTGCTGCATTTATAGCTATATTTGTGGTACTATTTTAAAGCGAAGCTTTCAGCCTCTCACGAATGTTGTCTGCAGTCCTCCCCAAAACGCACTGCAGGAAAGCCAACTTTCTCTGAAGATGATAACAATGCTGCGTGAAAGGAAGAAAAGTAGGACGCTTTTTGTGGTGTGAATCGAACCTGGATGCCTCGCATTTTGAAGCTGACATCTGTCTGATTGCGCCACCCCTGCAGACCCACACCTCACCAACTTACCGTATTTATTCGTATCTAGGCCGGCCCTGATTCTAAGCCGACCCCCGAAAGTCCGAAGCCACGAAAAAAAAAAAAAAAACTTACCTCGAATGTAGGCCGAACAAAAAGGCGAGGTCAACGTTCACAAAAAGAAAACACGTTTATTGAACATGAAGATGCGGTGCTCGTTCTGAGTCATCATCGCTTCTAGCCTCTGAATGCCGTTCTCGTTGCGGCGCACGCAAATATCCTCTCCCGTTGCGTCCTCCAACGACGGACATTTTTTTCATCCACGCCGAAGTCCCGCCCGGCTTGAACGTTCGACGACAACTCCGTGGCTAGAACAACTTTTCTTTTAAAAGCGGCACTATAATGGCACCGCTTGTTTGGTGCCATTGCGCTGTCAAAACCAAACGCCACACCGCACGCAGGCCGCTATCTGCACAGTTGGCATCGCCCCCAGCTATGGCCCCTTAAGTGGCTACTGGCTCGTCTAGTAATGGCTACAATACTTTCTTTTCGCAGTGGCGCTACGTGCGCACCACTTCCCTCAATTTCACTTTGGAAATTGGCGCGTGTTTCAAAATCCTCTAATCCAAGCCGACCCTGAAGTTTGATATATCAGTATTTTAAAAAAACTATCGGCTTAGATTCGAATAAATACGGTAGTATACACGTAAGGTAGGAACTGCCCTACCAGCACACTGACCATCATAAATAAATATGGTCTGTCCACTTCTGTATCGGTCGTTTGGTGTTGGACTTTGCTTTGAGAGCTCTGTGTTCTCCCATTGCTGTCGCTTCGACAGAGGGGTATTTCATTTTTTAAACGGGGCAAGTTTTGATTGATTGTAAAGGTTTAACGTGCCGACGCAACGCAGGCGATGAGGCGCGCCGTAGTGGAGGGCTCCGGATTAATTTTGACCACCTGGGGATCTTTATCGTGCGCCGAAATCTCGTACACACGGGCGTTTTTGCTTTCCGCCTCCATCAGAAAAGCGGCCGCCGTGGCCGGGAATCGAACCCGCGACCTCGTGCTCAGCAGCGCAACGCCTTAGCCACTGAGCCACCGCGGCGGGTACGGGGCAAGTTTTACGTCACGCGATGACTGCAACCACAACTGCTTAATTGTTGTAGCGGAACCCCACTGATACGTCCCCCGGGTATTACGCAACGACTCGTTTCTTACGATGGATCACAACGCTCCTGGCCAACTCCCCATAGAAACGATGCATTAAAAAAACCTCGAAGATACAGCGCCTGGGTGCACGCGGTCCGCTTCTTTCGACAAACACTGGCGGGAGTGAGTAAACCAGAGTTTTTCCAGCCTTTTCCGCTGCCTCTTCTCGGCCTTGATTTCTTGACCCACGTTTGATGTTGTGGTGTGAGTCACACTCGGACAATTCTCCACACATGGCTGCTGCGTCCACGGCGTTGGCGTGGGAGGCCGGCAAGACACAAAGGCAACCAATGCCAGCCTCCAAGGGGGTTTGTTCCCAAAGCCACCCTAGCGCCCCCGTCTTCTACGTCGTCGACGGGTCCCGCGTTGCTTGAGTGGTTGGAGTTGTTCGACTCTGGTGCTACTGGTGGACGATGGCCAGTCCGAGCTGGGATGGAAGGAGCCGGGTTGCCATGCCGCCACATGCTGTGATGTCCTCGTTCGGTGCAGCCATTCAGGCACTCGGAGCACTGGCTCCAGCGCATCTAGTGCACCGAGGCAGTGGCGCCATCTCACAGGGCGCTAGCGAACCCCGCCGCTGCCGTTGTCGAAGGCCTGCAAACCACAGCCACAACATCGTGATAGTCTGAAAGCCCCCCTGCGCGTCGTTTGCTAACCGCGTACTGATTAGGGAACGGGGGTTTCCACATTTCCCACAATGTGCGAAGGTAAAGGGTGGGCCAGACCACTTGCTGAACAGACTCAAGCAAGCAGGCCGGTTTCGATGGGTGGGAGATTAACCTTGGATGTGACCATGCAGAAGCGGAGCGCCAACCGCGAGAAGTTATTAGTCTAGGTGGCCAGCGAGCTGGCATTCTGAAGCCCCCATCGAGCCCATGAATGTGAAAACACGTACATGGCAACGACCGGGCTCCTACGTTCCTCTCCCGCTCGATCCAAGTTTCCCCTGCCGCCTTTACCGCTCTCTCCACTTGATCTCTGCCTATCGGTGTTCTTCAAAGCCACGTCGTCGCTTTGTTCCTTTCTTTCCTGTCTTCGTTTCCATCACCATTTCGTTGTATTGTTCCTTTCGCTTCCCTTCTATCATCACTCACTTGCGGCCTTGGCAGTTTCGCGCTCTTGCTTTGCACCTCTTGGTTTGCTTGTAGGTGTCGGCCTTCCCAGGTTATCTCGCAGGGCGTGCGGCACATGGCTGGCGAGTGCGCAGACCCTGCAGGTTGATTGGGGCACAAAGTAGGCATTTTTTTTTTTGCAGACTTGGGATTTCAGTTAGGGGTTCGCAACTTGTGCGAGAAGTCGCGAAATGCAGTAATTTGAACCAGTTCTTCGCCACCCTGTCATGTAATACCGCCTACCAGGGCGGCATCTATCTGTACCCCGATCACGTGACTCCCTGGTCATATGACGCTCTTGAGCTGTCCCTTGAAAGTCGTGTTATGGGGGTTCCACCGTACATAACAATCGATCTTAAAGGCCAACTGCACTCAAATTTCACCTCGGCCATATTTATTTTTAATGCATAGTAAGACCCCACACCTTACCCAAAAGATCAGCTGGGACCAGCCCCGTCAGAACAAGTTGGTAGCCCCGTGAAACGCCTCGTTAATCAGTCAGAAGCGTTTAAAAAAGCTCCGCCGCAGACCACGCTGCACCTGCCGGCGGATCGCGTAAACAGACATGACGCGCCTGTGACGTTTCGATCGAGCACCGGTCGAGCTCTGCTGCGCACGCTTCACCCATGTGCTGCCCCGTTCGTGCGTAGAGCTTGCGCGCAGACATTCCCCCGAGCTGGTGACCGTCTGGCTGCTCGCTGGACGGCTGCAACGTCACTGCAATGGCCGCGTTCTCCTCGGTTTCGGTTTCAAAATCGTCGATTTTTGCAGACCGCTTGCGGCGTCCACGCGCGTATTTCAGCTGTTGTATTTTGCATGTTGCTTTCTTTTTGAGCAGACTATACGGAAATAGGGTTTTTAAGAGGTCGAAATTTTGAGTGCAGTTGGCCTTTAAGGTTGTGTACCTAGGGATTAAGTGACAAATTAAGTTGACAGCTAAGACAACAAGGCTCATTCATCCATTTCGTAAATCCTCTGTTCTGCATTAATTGTGAGTACAGTTTTCTTTTCCATTTTATTATGTTGGCTTCATAGTCTGGTCTCCGTCTGTCGTCATCACTGCGGAGTTCCAAGATTGGAAAGTTTCTTCACTAAAAACGAACTACTTCGGCATTCAGTCAGTGTCACCCATGTGGCCGGAGATAAAGCTCTTCTGGTGGGGAGTCTGATGTCGCAGTGCCGAAACATTGCTCGTTGTATTTCACTGAAAGCCGCTTGCAGATTGGCGTTCGACGGCAGTGTGAGTCTATTGCTCTGCATAAAATTCTGGGACCAGGCGTGGCTTACTTCAAGTGTGGAATGCCCGGTCTTGTCTCGATGGGTCAACTGTGGGGCTTTTGCCTAATGTCTTCATATCATCCCTCTGAACTGTTAACTCATTCTCCAGCACATCATCATGCCTTCCAGTCGCTGTGCCATGGAAACCATGGTGTTGCCCTGAACAGGCAAAGAGTGCGTCTGGCTGTTTTCGCCAATGCACTTTATCATTTTACCCACCACGGTGGCTCAGTGGCTAAGGCGTTGTGCTGCTGAGCACGAGGTCGCGGGTTCGATTCCTGGCTGCGGCGGCCGCTTTTCTGATGGAGGCGGAAAGCAAAAACGCCTGTGTGTACGAGATTTCGGCGCACGTTAAAGATCCCCTGCAGGTGGTCAAAATTAATCTGGAGCCCTCCACTACGGCGCGCCTCATTGCCTGCGCTGCGTCGGAGCGTTAAAACCCTACAATCAATCGACTTTATCATTTGCAACAAACTCTCACTGACTGGCACAGTTGTTCGAGTTATCGGCAAACAGAATTACTCGACATTTAGTGCCGGTGGTACAATGCGTTAGGTGTGACATTGCCGGCAACGAATTCGCTGAACAGGGAAGATAATCAAGTCGGTTATGCAACACAAAATGCAGGAGTGTCACGCAACACGGTTCGCGCAAGGCAGGAGGAATAAAGGAAACTGTGAATGAAGCTAGTTAGGCCAAGTACGGAGCGTCAGGGATCCACTGTCACAGTAGGTTGTTTCATACGTTACTTTTATTATTCGCGGCATGGTGTTAATGTCCAGCTTGAGTTGAGTTGCTATGCTTGCAGGCACCAGCGATGCTCTGTGAGACGCGTGGCTGCTGGCCCTCAAAATCGCAATGATAAGTTTGGGTATTGTCTGCTCCCAGGAAAAAGATTGACCTAAATTCGAATAAATGCGGAATCTGTCTGACTTTGTTGCACAGCTGCAGTGTCATGCAGTAAAGCTGACATAACGGCATGTCCTTCTCAACAGTCTTGGGGTCTTACTCCACAATTTAGTGTTCACGTGGTGCTGCCCGTTCACAGCTTTTGAGCGACGAATGAGCATTCTCCTACCTCATGCAAAGCCTCTTCTTGACTGAAAAGCACAAAGCAGAAATAAAGAAGGACTATGAATACAGTGCAACTGCCACTGGTTCCTGGGTATCGAACGTAGACAGCTGCGGTTGAGGCCACTATTATGTCTATATATATTACTTGACTTAGACTGGTAATCAGTGGACGATTGTCTAAGGGAGACTTAATATGCCAGGACTAGGAGCTGTATTGGCTTTTTTTTTGAGTGGGTCGATCCCTCTTTTTCCGCTGAGGCATGGAGTGAGTACATAGGAGGGAAACGTCGGTTTCTAGAGTGCCAGATAGCATCGCAAGCACTTTGCCCAGGCTAAGCTAGAGGAATCTGTCGCGCGGGAACTGAAACTGGGTGGCTGCTGCGATCGACATTTCGCTCCGCAGTCCCGGAATGAATTGTGGCCGCTGTCGTTTCGGCCATCACTTGTCGCTGTCCTCTCCTTCGCCATCTCAGCTGTGGTGCTTTGTAGTCCATGTTGTTTTTCCTTGTGGCATTATGGGGTCGCTCTCCCGCAATTGCCACACTAGGCCGTTTCGCCTCCTACATATATTCTTTTTTTCTCCTTGGCCAAGGGTCTCCCTCCCCCACCTTTGCTTCACTCTCACATATAAGTAGGTCCTGCCACGTACACTGCAGTAAGAGCACTGGTGTTGCCGCGAGCCAGCGGGAGCCCGTGCTCCGAGGCGGTGGGCCTCCGAAGTCTATCCTCCGCCTGCCCTTGGTAAGGACTGCCTGGGCGGGGGGGCCTGCAACCGGCAGGGCTTGTGGGCCATGGCTGGCCTCTGGCCGCTTAGCTGCACGCAGTATGGTGGGCACAGCAGAGGCCACGGCTGGAACCACCCCTGAAAAGGAGGGCGACGGGATTCGACTCCCTGTCTTTTTCTCACTCCTCTTCTTCTTTTTTTTGCCTGCTAATTTTGCACTACTACAGGTGATAATGGTGGATAAACTTTACTGGTCAGAGTCCAGGTTGTGGTATTAGGGCATCCACCTGGTGGAAGGCGTGCTGTTTAAAAGCAGCAAAGTTTTGGATCAGGTGTTTTACAGGAGGTATACCGTGTGCACCCGAATCTAGCACGCACCTTTTTCTTTTTGAAAAATAGGTCCTAAAATCGCATGCACATTACAATTGATTCATTTGATTGATTGTAGGGTTTAATGCACCGACGCAGCGCAGGCGATGAGTCACGCCGTAGTGGAGGGCTCCGGATTAATTTTGGCCACCTGGGGATCTTTAACGTGCGCCCAAATCTCGTACACACGGGCGTCTTCGCTTTTCGCCTCCATCAGAAAAGCGGCTGCCGCGGCCGGGAATCGTACCCGCCTCCTTGTACTCAGCAGCGCAACGCCTAATCAAAATTGTTGTTTTCGTGTATCAGTGCACAAGTGGCACATGTGCACGCAATCATAATAGTCTTTTTTAGGTGCGTTGGTGTAGAAAACCACTGAATTCCTTTACCTCTTGCCTCCTTGTTCTGCCCAGGTCTGGAGAAGGAGTTCCTGGAACTGGGGAACGGTTCGGCCACAATGGCAGCGCCAACACCGTCTGCGCCGTCGAAGCTGCAGGAGCTCTTGCGGAACAACGTTTCGACGCTGTCGTCTACGCGCCGCCGACCCTCGATGCTGAGCAGCGAAGCCCAGAGCATCCTGGACAGGCTACCTGACTTGTCCTTCATGCAGGCGCGAGTTCTTATGTTTCCTGTGCACTTGGACTGATCCGCGTTTGTTCGCCACCATTTCCAAACCCAGGAGAAGCTGAGGACTCCGGATTGATTTTCATTGCAATGTGCGTTTGGCGAGTTCGCGAACCGGTGGGTTCGCGCAAGCCAGCGAGGTATTAGGACATTCGTGCGACCTGTGGTGCATGCAAAGAGCACTGAATGCCGAAGCAAATTTTTTTATGGATTGCTAGATGTTTTTGTTAGCAATTCGATGTTCGCTTGTAGTGACCACCCCTGAACACGTACTGCATTTATAAACATCTCTTCCTTATCTGTTGAAGGACAATTGTTTTTTTTTTTATTATTATTATTATCTTTAACTACGCATTTATAATTTCAGGTAAACTGCGTAAGCGTCGTAAATTGTGTTCCGACTTTTTATGTGCCCCGAGTTTGTTTTGCAGTTCAGCGCTGTCGTTTTCTTTTCATTTTATTTTGAATGATTCGAATACATCTGGCTTTTTGTTTTTGTGCCAACAGTATTCGCTGTGTCACCGAGCAATACGTGAATGACAGACGTGAACGTACGTTTTTTTTTGGCGTTGGTAGTTTTACTGCGTAGAAGCTTGAGGCTTTTATTTATTTGTTCCGTGTTGCTTAGGCAGTGAACAAGAGGTTGCACCTGCAAAATGTTGCACGTTTTACTGTGCCAGGATTGTGGTGCCTTTCCTCGAAGCAGGTCACGCATAAACTTTGAGGCCTGTAACTACGGCAGGTGACTTGAACATTCCAATTTTGAGAGGTTAGTGCGTACTGGTGATAAATATGTGTTCCAGCTGTATTAGTGTTCGATGAGCGGCGGCTGCGGACGAAAGCCCCCCCGAAATAGAATTTTTTGATGCAGCTAGGTAGGTGCTTGCTTCACGAAGGTTTGTGGGTGTGAGTGTTGAGGCGGGTGGTATGCCTCAAAGTGCAGCAAGATGTTTGCGTTGATAATTTAAGTAGGCGCTGACGTAGCCGCTCCTTCGGCTGAACCGCGTTTCAGCCATTGTTGGTCATTTGCCCCGGGTATCAACTATGCTTGGAGCACCATCGCTTGACTGTACCAGGTGATCAACGGTCCACATTGATGTACAGTGTAGACCATTTATAACGTAACCGCTTATAGTGCGGGACCGGATATAACGCGGGTTTTTGTGACTACCGGTTTGCCCTCCCATAGAACTCAATGCATAAGCATACCGCTTAAGATGCGGTTGGCCGAACCACAATACCATTTATAGTGCGGTTTTTCGGCGGGTCTGCTGATCGACCGGTGCAGCTGGGGCATCGTTTTAGGGTAGCAAAAGAGATGATGAAATCGGCCATCTGACGCAGCGCGCACCCCTTGCTCTCTAACTTCGACACAGAAGAAAAAAAAAATAGGCACCCATTAGTTCGCGCGTGCGTGATAACCACAGCTGTCCTTGCTTGATGCACCTCGGAAGATAGCGACCGACTCCCCGTCCGCGCCTGGCAAGTTTTTTCTATTAATCGTGAACCGCATGGCCCGTTTTCGCACACGAATTTTGCACATCGGCGTTGTGCGTGCGTTTTTTTTCATGCTCGTGTCTACGATTCCGCGCTCGCGGTGGCTTCTTCGCGTGGCAGTGGGAGGAGCCTGACGAATTGCACCAATGTGAAGACGCGCTCCTAATGGCGGGAGATTTGAAGCGCCCCGAGCCGGCTAGCCGCGCCAGAGGTGTTTAGGCTAAAGTCCCTCGATCAGATGAAGGGACTTTAGTTTAGGCTTAACACCGCGGTATTTTTTGATGGGCGCTTTCACAAGCAGCGTGGATGGCAGTTTATATTCCACTTTGCGGTCACATTATCTGCTCTTTTCTTGCATGAGCATCTTCGCTTGCACCTCGTGCGGCATTTCAGCGAGCGGTTAGAAGTTGTCGCTGAAGCTGCCTGCACTGCTTCACGGCCAGTGCCGACGCCATGTTGCCGCCTCTTACTGCGCCGCACACATTACGCCAGTTGTATCTGCGCCGGCGTCGCCGCGCCTGCGGCGTGCGCTGCACGTTTTCGCGAGAAATCGCTCCATGCGGTTCACGGTTTAGAACATTGTGCAGATAAGCCACCGCTCTTCCCGAACAAGCGAGCCGCATTTCCACCACCAATAAGTTGCGCTTATTGATAAGCAGCCGCCTTCGGCATCGTGAACACAAGGTGGGGTAAAAAAAAATCCCGCTGGCCTTTCTTATCATGTCCTTCATAGACGCAAAAAACGCAGCCATGGTCTTTCAAAACACAAACACAACGGAAGTTAAAGCCGCACTCGCCGTTTGTAAGACTGCACTTTTGCAATGCGAGACCCTGCAGCAGCGGCTGATGTTAAAAATAATACGAAATAAAGACCCTGCCTTCGTTTTTAGGTGCTGTGCGTTAGGGTGACAAAAAATTTAGGATGACTTGAGAGGTAGGTGGCGATTTGGTTGAATTCGCGCACGTTTTGGTTATAGTGCGGTACCGCTTATAGTGCGGATTTTTGCGGCTCCCGCGACATACGTTATAATCGGTCTACACTGTACTTCTGTAGACCACTCAGGCAACCACATCACTGTTGTTTGTTGAGCACTCGTAGGTATTCTGCGTATGAATTACTGTGCTCTTTACGGAGTGTAGAGTGTGAGCTCATTACTGAGCATGATGCCATATAAGAGCCGATTCAACATTTGCATGTGTCCACACAAAGGGAGCTACTGAAACACAGTAATAAAAAAGATCAATTCGAATTCAATGCGTCTTATTTCGTCTATACTGCACAATCACCAGCTGAGGAGCATTTTCATGGGATGGTTGTCGGCGAGTTTATCTGAACCGTATCAATCCTAGCGACACAACTGGTATTCTGGGCCCAAGTGGTAAATTAGGCCAAATTACTGAGTGAGAACCCATGCCATTATATGAGGTGGCTTCTTAAAGGGCCCCTGAGATGGGGTTTTTTGGGGGGTCGATGGTATCGGAGCACAACGGCTATTTCTTGAACTAATCGTGACGTAACAGTGCACTCTTGATTTAATCAATTTTTTACGAGCTTAAAAACACCAGAAAGCTACAAAAAACATCTTTTGTGTGTGTGTGTTTACACAGTCGCACATATTTGTTTTATACCGGAGTGTAAAGCACTTGCACACCAGACCAAACCAGGCTTGACGCTCCTCCGTTCCCGGCAGAAGGATACAGTGAGCGCAGGAGCAAGGACGCTTGCAGCCAGCGTGATCGCTCAGCGCTCCGTGTCTGGTGTTTGATCTATCATCAGTTTTCTTTGCATTTGCTTTCTTAGACGTTGTACCTGAAAGGATTCTTTGCGCCATCTGTGTTTCGAGCGTAGCCTCGACGTTGTTTCAGTTATGGGGTGGTAGTTAACGAACGGCGCACCAAGGGAGCGCCGCGCCGACGACGAAGGCGGAGCTCCGCATGCAGCGCTTGGACAGTAGTATTAACTCTATGGCTTGGACGACGCCGGGCACTGCTTGTGATCACGAGGCGCACGCTCAAGTGCGCTCACGCGGGCTGAATAAATCAGTTCAAGCCCAAACGCTGTCGCAGCTGATCCTCTGCGGCGGTTGCGACAAGGGCAAGAGCATGCACATCCTGTAACGACAACTCCTGCCGAAGAGTTTCATTTCATTGCTTCCCATCAAGTCATGATCGCAGGAAAGTGTGGTTTGGTGCGCCCGGCCTTCTGAATGAACTGTGTTGCCTAGTGTCCTTAGCGCGCTTTACCGTTTACCGTGTTAAATGAAGCAAGAGTAGCCGTTTGCCGCTGAAAACGAAAGGATTGCACTCTGCAGTTTCTGCATTTCGGCTCTGCCAAGTAGCGACATCTGGCGAATTTTTTGTCTCAAAGCAAATTACACAAAAGTTTGTTGCCGAGAATTGTTCGCTTACGCTTGAAATAGCTTGAATCTTGGACGTTTTAGATTGAACTCTCAAAATACAATAATTTTCTTTTAAAACAGCCGTATACTGCTGTAGAGCTTAAAAAAAATAGAAAACATGACGTTGACGCCGCCATCTAGTGGGAACTATTAGGACCAAGTATTGCATTAACCAGAATTCACGCCACCGCTAAATATTTCGATATAAAATGAGTAAGATATATTGTAATGATTCCGCAATTACCTATATTACCTTGCCCAACACGATTTTAATTTTAAAAGCATAAAAGAGCTATGCTAGTTCATAAAGGCCATTGGAAGCGTGGGAGGCTGGAGTAGGCGCGGAGATTTTGCTCGCTCATTCTGAAAAACATTGTCATTTATCGTGCTCGTAATCATCATTTAGCAAGACATGTAGTAAACAACATCAACTAAGATTGCGTGCATGAAGTGCCGAACGCAGCGCATTTGCTGTGCCATAAAGTTCCGGAAGAGCGCCACCCAAATTTAAGTACAGTGATATCAAGTGAAAAATACGAGATGGGCGAGCTTTCGGGTCAAGCGCGGAAAGGACGAATAAGTGGCCGCATCTACACATGAAGAGATGATTCGGGTTTCTGTTGTTCACTCATCGGCGCTAAAGCCAGGGATTTTACAAGAGGGGGGGGGGGGGGGGGGCGGTTTTTCAGTAAATTGAATATTTCACCCGTAAAAGGGGGTGGGCGATGTTTCGGGGGAGGGTGTTCACTCGGAACTTTCCGGTAATCTAATCACGACGCGAGCGTACATTTTGCTGGCGCAGGGGGCTACATAGCGACGGTAAAAATAAGTTACCGTTCACCGAAACTCTCGCACATGCAAGGTCGACTTCCGCAATTACCAGTATCTCCTGCTCAAAGTCCGTAAGGACTGAAAAGGTAGCTTAAAAAAAAAAAAGGGCGTCGTCTTCTCATGTGCGACCCACTCAATGAAGTCGCTGAAGTAACCATGGTAATGATGACGCTGTAAACCAACGATTGCCGCCGTCAAAAATCGCTGACATTCCGGTGGCCAACCATGAAATGAGTGCTTCGCCTCGGACGAGGTCGGACTATGTCGTCATCGCAAGTCGCCGAGCCAACAAATAGTGCTGTCTCGTCGGGGTAATAACTTTTGTTAGCGTGAGCGAATATGCTTACTATTTTTGGACTTGTTTCTACAAGAACTATAGAGTAGTTTTCTGACACAAACAAAAACACTTTGAAATCCATCTCAGGGCCCCTTTAACCCTTTCAGCCCTGGCGTCGTCATTTGACGAGGCAACACAAAACGTTCTCTGTCGCCTTAAGAACAAAATGAAAACTGCTTGTTTTCTGTGCTCAAGGGTTCCTCTTGCGATAGACATCACCATTGTTGAGTTTTCGTGGGGCTGGACGATATGAAACAGGAAGCTTCTATGGACACAGCGTATGACGACAGGGCGGGTTTGTCGAAATGTCTATAAATCTGTAAACACTAGTATTACCAGCTTTATATTTTTTCTGTAAGATCAGGATGTCATGATTTTACGACAAAAAGAAAGAAAATTAGAGAAATTTTAATTGCCTAATAATCTAACTAATTGTCACACTTGTAAATTATTAAATACTTGCAGTACTGGCGCAATTTTTCATTTCTGTTCTTCTGAGGTCCAAAGCTGATCGGAAACACGCAGAAAAACAATTTTCACTTGAAACAAAACATTCAGGGCTGAAAAGGGTAACTTTCAACCCAGCATCCAGGCTAACTAGTGCCACATCCTCTCCTGAAGAACGTCGGAAAATATTTGTGCGTTGTAATTGCCGTAATGCCGCTGCTATGTCGTCCCTGTCACCAATATTGTTTTGGCGACGAGAGGGGTTGCAGCTCAGTGGGATTTGGTGATGTTCTCATCCCATTGGGACTGTGATGTCACCTTTCTGCCGCAGCATGGCGAGCTGGGCTAGTTGGTGTATATGCACGACGAGACCGTCGGAAGGCGCAACACTGAAATACGAAAGACAGGCAGAACAACAGGATGCCCACTCGTCGTGTCGTTGTGTCTGTCTTGTGTGCTTTTTGAAGGTCTCGTTGTGCAGATATCATCTTTATTTCTGCCACCCCCTGCCCATGCGGCAACCGTTGCCTTTGCTGGGACAGCTCCCCTGCGACCCCATGCACAGTCATCACAGCCACGCCTAGGTGCCATAAGCCGTTTGCACCAGTAACGATGCCAGCTTACATCGCACTCGAACACTTTATTCTCATTAAGTGAGCATACGCAACCTGCGCGAGGAAAACTGAGGCACAGTTCACAAGATAGAAAAGTGTCATCAAGAACAGCACATGCGGCAACACCAGTTCATTCCTCAGCTCAACTTCAGCACCACACGAGTTCCTCCCCTTTCGTTACCCGGACGCAAAAACAACTCCTTATTGCGATTTGTCCAGGTGTTCTTGGCGTCCTAATTTTGTGCCACCATAATGTCTGAGAAAGCACATGTGCGAGAAATCTCCCACCACGTGAGACAGACACGTTAGTCTCGTCTTGCAGCAGCTGGCAGCAGTTGTGCTAGAAAGCGGTTGAGAGAGAATAAGTGAGCGGAGTGTTCCCCGAGGGCCATTACATCTAGGAGCACAATAATCGAAGCGAAATGGACAAAAAATAAGATTGGCATGTTTTTACCCTGTCTGGACTTCTTGGTGGGATCGAGTTGAAGGAAAGATGAAGAGGACTTCGAACTAAAAGTTTACTATCATCATCACCAGCCTATCTACGCCCACTGCAGGCCAAAGACCCTCTCCATTAATCTCCAATTATCCCAGTCCTGTACTAACTGCAAACAATTTATCCCCGCAAACTTCTTGATCTCGTCTGCCCATCTAACCCTCTGCCGCCCCCTGCCCACTTGCCTTCTCTAGGGATCCACTCTGTTACCCTTGATGACCAACGGTTATCTTGCCTGCGCATACATGCCTGCCCACGTCCATTTCTTCTCTAATTTCTTTAATATGTCCTTAACACGCGTTTGTTCCCTGACCCACTCTGCTCTCTTCTTGCCCTTAGGTTGCGGGTTCGATTCCGGCCGCGGCGGCCGCTTTCTGATGGAGGCGAAAAGCAAAAACGCCCGTGCGTACGATATTTCGGCGCACGTTAAAGATCCCCAGGTGGTCAAAATTAATCCGGAGCCCTCCACTACGGCGCGCCTCATCGCCTGCGTTGCGTCGGCGTGTTAAACCCTACATCAATCAATCAATCAATCAATCTCTTCTTGTCCCTTAATATTACACCTATCATCTTCTGTTTCATTGTGCGCTGAGTCGTCCTCAGCGCGCAACCTAAAAGTTCATCCGTACCAAATCCACAGTGAATGGTTACTGCGAGTGAAATACACCACTTGGGAGACCTCGAGCAGTCTTGGTGATGGTGAGTAGCGACACCGCGGCCGCCACACTGGCGCCGTTGACCGTCTGTGGTGAAGAGTTGTAGTGCGTCGGGAAGGAGCCTTGAACGCTGTTTCTTGGAGCCTTGGTCAAGCTATGGCTGACAAGGTCCATGCGCACCATTTTACACACAGACCCGCAACAAATTTTATTTTATGAACATTAATTGGCGCCAATAAATATAGAAAATAAAATAAACGTGGGGGGCATCTTATAATTTCTGCAGGCCGCATGCGAAATGCCGCTGTTGTATCCAGGAAGTGGGCATCCTTTGAATAAATGTGGCAGAATAAAGACCATTCCCTATTTCCGGTGGTGTGCTCATAGAACTGAATTGTGCTTAAAAAAGAGCCAGCCGTCTTTTTAACTACTTTCAATCAAAATGGCTGCTGCTTTTAATGTGTTTTCAGAATACTATGGCTAAGGAAACTGACCATGCAGTCATTTTCCTGTGTCGTAGACATTGAAGTAGGCTTGGAAAGCTCGCTCACTTGCAAAGGCGGAGCTTTTAAGTTGCGAAAACAACACGGCAGAAAAATAGCAGATCAACTTGTTTGTGGTTTGAGGGAAAGGGAAAAGTAAGCGCACTGGGGATGCTATTGAGCTTCGCAAGGGACCCACCTGCATACAACCCAGTGTGGCGGGGGGCAGTGGAAGGTAAGTGCAGAGTATTAAAGAGAAAACGGATAAAAAATATGGCTACATCAGACTTGCTACATCAAATGCTGCATTTATAGCAGAAAGACGAACCGTGGGGTAAGTTGGTGGTCCAGCAGGTTGCAAAAGAACGAAGCGTTGAGCATACACAGAAGGGAGAAAACACAATGAGTGCTGTAAATACAAAATGACGGCTTTTCGTGCTTGCATGACATTATCACAGAAACTAATAATTTGGCAATGTTCTCAAATTTTGTCACTGCGCGGTGCGACTAGTCGGACCCTGCCCCGTGGATGTGACAGCTGTCACATCCACGGGGCAGGCATAGTAGTGAAGTATTTACGTCGGGTAAGTGATGCATATGGGAGATTTTCTGAACAGTCCACTGCAGGCATAAGATGGAAGTCAAGCAGTCGATCTGATTTGAGGGGATTACAACCGGCAGGTTAAAAGCAGATGTGGAAGGAGAAACATGTACCCCTATTGTTTGTGTAAGCGAATTATAAATTTGGGTGTGAAGACAAACATTGGCTGCACCGTCGTCATGGGAATAGGGCAATTCACATTTAGCATCGCCAAAGCAGAAGCGGCTCAAACGTACTTGTTGGCCGGTACAGTTAGGCTTTGAAGTATGAAAGTCTATGGCAAGCACATTCACAAGCAGCGATTGCCACGGAGCATTATTAAGCTGATTGTGAAAGTAGACTCTGCCGGGGACGAGACATATATCTTTGTTTTCACTATGCCGCACCGGTGAAGCTCTTAATTGTGGAAGTGCGCATGTTTGCCCCATTCCTATTGCACCACTATATGCCACTTGGAGCACTGCCTAATACCAGTTGTGGGATTGGCTAAAGAGTACGATGAATTAACATATAAAGGCATGCAGAGGCAGCAAAGCCAAAGCCCGTATTTATTCATACAGACCACTTACAGTAACATAGGTGTATACAGTAATCCCTCCTTATAACGAAATCGCTTTACCCGAAATATCGCTTTATTCGAAATTTCTTCTGGTGCCAACCCAAACGCATGCATTTTAGGCCGTAATACTGGAAGCGCACGAAGAGCTGGACCCGCGTATACGCCTCGAGCGCGGCCTGTGTAGGGGCGCCACTGAAATCCCCTAGCGGCCTTTCGAAAGCAGCCGCGGGAGTCCGCGTCCCGCTCCCCACTGTCGCCCGCTGCTTTTGCGGCACGTTCACGACCGAGATTTACCATTTGCGGGCGTTTGAAATCCATGTTTATGTGAACCAGCCACTCTGATCGCAAATGGGGTGTTTTTACGAGAGTGTAAATGTTTCTGACGCGATCTTAGTGTGGTATATTCGGTCTGTATAAGCGCCAGGTGTCTGTCACAGGACAGCGTCGCGGAACCGGCGTGTGATGGACCCGACTGTAGTTACACTGCCCTGAATTAATTTACTAGCGTCTCCGTAACAACCGGTTCCTCAGATGTTTATGCTACGGGTATATACTACGATGTTGTGTGCGTTTACATATTCAGCGGAGCGTACCTGACAGCAACCAGTTACGTTTGCCAATATTATACCTCTGATATGATCACTACCATTTACAAGCCAGTCTGTGTTAATTTCTGGAATATTCAACAAAGTACGATGGACAATGCATACTTACTCTTGGATCAGCACACGACAGAGTCGTCTTGTCGTGAGGTGAGCGCCCGCAAACATTCATCTGTACATATATCCTCTGCGAGCAGCGCGGAGACGGACTTAGAATATAATCCGCGTCCGGGCACAGGGAGCCTGTAGAATAAAGCAGAAACGAAATCAGAGGGCCTTATCCATGCCACACTCTTCCAACGACCCCTTTCATCGTTTGTTGAACTACCTACCCTGTATACTTCCAAAAATGCGTCCGCCATGCGATCAGCTGTTCCTTGAAGTCGAAACAAAAGGACAGTGAACGGGAGTTTTGGTGTGTGTGATTACTTAAAACATTAATTGCTTGATTCTGTTCCACATTTGTACACAGCGTCCCCCTCCCCCCCACCTATGTTTTGCGAAAATCAGTGCATTTCGCGGCGTATGTTGGTCTGGTGACCCCTATTTGGCTTACGTTTCGACGCACATCTTTACATGTCAGAAGCTGCACTGTGAAAGAGAAAGAAAGCACGTTCTTAATCAACATCTACAGTAACCCAAGCAATCCCAACAAAAGTTCAGATCACTCATGCAAAGAACGAAGCAGCTTGCCGGGGACGACACCGCGCTCGTGTGGCGGAGACTTTAACGCGCCGCACACGCACGGCGTGGGGTACCAGAAGACCACGGCCAAGGGGCGAAATCTGCACGACGAGGCTCTCGAGGCGGAACTCCACCTGCTCAACGACACGAACATCTACACGCGACACGGCACGTCGGTGCAGCGCGATACGAATCCGGACCTCGTTTTCTGCAGCAAAGCCACCGCGGGTAAGCTGGCGGAACACGGGCGAGACGCTGGGCAGCGACCACTGCGTTCCTGGAAATTGCGGTGCCGCTGCACGGCCGACCCCGGTCACCCGCAAGCAGGCCATCACAGACTGGAATAATACAGAACGGAGCTGGACGCCCTGATCATCGGACAGGCCCAAGGAAGAGGAGGATGGAGACATCGAGAAGTGGACGCGAGCCTTGAACGCGGCCGCGAAAACAGCCACCAAGGAAATCGAGGTCGACGAAGAGACCCCGCAGCTGGACAGCCGCCTCGCGCACTTGCTGGAGGCGAGGAACTCGCTGAAGGCTCGATGGCGGAGGCAACGCCACAACAGAAGGCTCCGCAAAAGAATAGCACTGTTAAACATCGAAATCGAGAAGCACAGCGCGGTGCTCTGCCGACAGCAGTGGCAGGCGGTCTGTCAGGAAGCGGACGGCCAGATCCATAAGAGCAGGACCTGGCATCTGCTCCGGCACCTCCTTGACGAAGGCAAAACGAAAGGGGCCCAACATCACACCCTCGCACGGACGCTGCACAAAGCGAAAAGGGAGCTCGGCGAGGCCGAGGTCCGCCGGCGCATAAACGACAAGTACCTCCCGTCCACCCCGCCGACCCCCCTCCCGAGTTACGCGGGCGAGGCCAACGCCAAGCTCGACGCCGACATCGAGGAATGGGAGGTGCGGGCAGTCATCCAAACGATAAACAGCAAGTCCGCCCCAGGGCCGGACGGGGTTACCAACAAAGCGCTACGCAACCTGAGCGATGCGGCGATAAAATCGCTGACGGGGTACTACAACCAGTGCTGGCGAACCGGCAAGCTCCCGGCCAGCTGGAAGGAGGCAAAGACGGTCCTGATCCCGAAGCCGGGAAAGGAACCGAGCATAGACAACCTGCGGCCGATATCCCTGACGTCCTGCGTGGGGAAGGTGCTGGAGCACGTCCTGCTCAACAGGTGGCAGACATACCTCGAAGAGGAAGGCCTGTACCCGGACACCATGCTGGGCTTCAGGGCCAAGTTAAGCACTCAGGACGCAATGTTGCTGCTCAAGAACGAAGTCATCGACCGGCCGGCCGGCTCCATGGACAACCGGGCGGTGCTCGGCCTAGATCTGAAAGGGGCGTTTGACAACGTCCGACACTCAGCCATCCTGGACCAGGTCTCGCGCCTCAACATGGGGGAGAGGTCGTTCGCGTACATTCGCGACTTCCTCTCGGGCCGCACCGCGAGGATCGTTGCCGGTGACATGGAGCTGCCAAAGAAGAGCCTGGGGAGCACGGGGACGCCACAGGGCGCCGTGATCTCGCCGACGCTGTTTAACATCGTAATGATCGGGGTCGCCCAGCGCCTCCAGGGCGTCCCGAAAGTCGGACACACCATATACGCGGACGACATCACGCTGTGGGTGTCCGGCGGCAGTGACGGCGAGATCGAGGCGTCCCTGCAAGAGGCCATCGACGCAGTCGAAGATCACCTAAAAGACACGGGTCTGACGTGCTCCCCGACCAAGTCGGAGCTGCTGGTACTAACACCAAAGAGAAGAGGAAGCCACAAGAGAGGAGAAGAAGAAAGAAACAATAACATCCACCTGAAGACGCGGGACGGGACGGCCATTCCGAGGGTGAAGACGCTGCGAGTCCTCGGACTACACATCGACGCCCACGGACACAACGGCTTCACCGTTGCCAAGTTGGAATCAAAAGTCGCAATGGCCTTGAGGTTGATCAAAAGAGTGGCGTCCAGACACGGAGGCATGAGAGAGGCGAATCTCCTCAGGCTGGTCCAGTCGTTCGCCGTCAGCCACGTTGCATATGTAGCTGCATTCCACAATTGGACGGTGGCGGAGCGAGGGAAAGTGGACGCTCTGCTACGCAAAGCTTATAAGACGGCCCTGGGCCTATACGCACATACCAACACAGAAAGGCTTCTCGAACTGGGGGTGCACAACACCCTCAGCGAGATAGCCGAGGCCCAGGGCACCGCGCAGATCGCGAGGCTTACGCAGACGAGAACTGGTAGGGCTATTCTACGTAGGGTAGGCTACCGGTCGGAATTAACGCGAGAAGGCGAAAGCGAGAGCGGCGGGTGCGGCGGCGGGAGCGGTGGCGGTGAGCGGGGGGTGCGGTGTGGATAAACGGGGGGGGGGGGGTGGGGGGGGGGGGGGGCGGCGGAGCCGGCCGCCGATGCCGAGAACGCCGGCGCGGTCGCTGCCGCGCGGGCTGCTCGCCCTCATGCACGTGCCGCCGCTGCCGAAGCACATGGACCCAGAAGAGAACCGAGAGCGGCGAGCGCCAAAGCGAAAGCCCTGACGGACGTGCACGCGGCGGATACTAACGCCTTCTATCTACGTGGACGGGCGGAATACCCAGCCGCCGTGGCACGTACGCCGTGGCCGTGATTGCAGCGACCTCCGGGAAGCTGTGCTCGGCGGGCAGCGTCAGGCCCCGGGACTCAACGCAAGCGAAGGAGCTGGCGATCGCGCTGGCCCTAGTGGACCCACGGTGCGCGACAGTGATCAGTGACTCGCGAAACGCGATACTGAGCTACGCTCGGAACTCGGTGGTCGGAGTGCGCGAAGAGGGTGTGCGGGGCCCTGCCCCGACGGACGCTACCGGTGTTCCTCAAGTGGTTCCCGGCACACGTGGGACCGGTGGGGACCGGGACCAACCGCAACGAGGAGGCGGACGCCGCGGCCCGTGCTTAACGAGACACGATGGCGCCGCCGTCGCTGGTGCGGCCGCTGCCGCGGCTGCTGCTGCTGCACCCATGGAGGGTGCGGCGGCGGCTCGGGCGGCGGCTGCGGCCGAGGCGAGTCTGCCCCTCTCCTACTCCATCGAACGCGGAAGAAGACTACTACAGGGTAGAAGAGGAGGCAACCCCGGTCATCCTACAAGGATGTGCTTGCGTGGTACAGAGAGACTAGGCGCGCCTTCCCGCCGCCACACCGTAACTCACCAGGAGGGAAGGGGTGCTCGTGCGACAGCTCCAAACGCGGGCGATATGGACGCCCGTGGTCGCCAAGCACGTGTGCCCCGAACTATACCCAACGGACAAGTGTGCGCTGTGCGGGAGCGCTCGGGCGACCATGCAGCACATG
>JABSTR010000801.1:0-63913 GCA_013339765.2 Haemaphysalis longicornis | reverse complement strand
GTTTATTCTGCACTTAATGTCCATTTGGGCATTTTATACCTACCTTTTGTGGTAATCATTGTTTTCATTAAATAACTTCTCTGGGCGCTCTATGCCTCGTTGGCCTTGCGCATTAAAGACCAACTTGTCATCATTATTCTTGCATTACCACAGGAATAATAATAGTAGTAGGTAGCCCTATCAGCGGTAGGGTGCACTGCATGTTTAGGACATTGGAATTATGTTGAATGTAGTTTATTATACAAGCAGAAAGTGAATTCCTGTTTTATATTTCTTTTGAACAATGTAGTGCGTGTGCAAACCAGGTTTTCTGTGTGAAGAGTCCTTCAACATCAGCTTGAGGCTGGGCAGCTTTTATTTCATAATGCTAGTAATGTGAGTAAGCACAAGGTCTTGCAGGTGCAGTACCAGTGCCGCAAGAAGTAATTGGAATGCTGGCGGCCAAACTCGGGTCTGTTTAGCTGCACCAGCGGTAACTGACAGCAGGATATCATATATGCATGTATATCGGCCACAATATCCCCTCTATACCTATGGACCCTTCTGTATTACCGTGTCACTGAGCATTATGCATTGGATGTTGGATGCCGCGACAGTGGAGTGATGGTTCTCTCAGCAGACACTTCTGGAAGCATAGCCAGCATGCTTCCAGTGAATGTGAGCTAGTCAAGCTGAATCTCTTGCAGATACAGGAAGGCACTGTTCTTTTCTGTGAATACAGACTCCTGACATCCTTTGGCGCTATCTATGCACTGAATTTACATGGCTTCCTTGTCAGTGGTCAGTTAATCAGCCGGCTGTTTTGCGATGGGTTAAGCAAAATAAAAAAAAAACAGTGGGGAAATTATGCTGGGTGTGCGTGCAAGGTCCCGAAGTTATTTGTGAACTTGAGTTGTAAGTTGATCTGTCGATTGAATTTCTTTCCCTTTTTTTGCATTCAAGCTCACCCACCCCTTTCTCTGAAATAAGATCATGTCTATGCTACTGAGCTGCACTGTTGGTGGCACCTGGAGTGAGGCATCTTTATGCTTCATTTCTTTATGTCGACTGCATACTGTGACTGCTCAAAATGCTGTAAGCACAGTGCTTACATTATGCGCACAGGCTCAGTTGTTGTGTGAGTTCAAATTCATTTCAACCAAATAACCTGCCGCGGTGGCTCAGTGGCAAGGCGTTGCGCTGCTGAGCACGAGGTCGCGGGTTCAATTCCCGGCTGCGGCGGCCGCTTTTCTGATGGAGGCGAAAAGCAAAAATGCCCGTGTGTATGAGATTTCAGCGCACGTTAAAGATCCTCAGGTGGTCGAAATTAATCCGGAGCCCTCCACTACGGCGCGCCTCATCGCCTGCGTTGCGTCGGCGCGTTAAACCCTACAATCAATCAATCAATCATTTCAACCAAATAGATTTTTGTCGAAGCAAAACGAACCGTTGTGCTTTCTTTGCCATATTTTGTTTATTCTTGCTCATTAATTAAAAATATTTTTTTCATCTATATAAAATGGCTTTAGTGCCTCTAAATGTGTGCAGACAAAAGTTTACATGCTGGGTTCTGTTTTTAAATGAGGCATAGCCACATGCTACTCAAGATCATGAGTTCGCTTTCTCGAATCATAAGAATTGACGATTTAGATTCTTTCGGGCCAGTAAAGTGACCGCACATGTTGATGGGGTGGTAATTCTGGCGAGGCATCAACCGCCTGGTCATCATATTGAACATATATTTGGCTAGATAGTGTGCGAAGGATGTGAAAAAAACAAATTGTACCAAAACAATGTAAATTAGGTGCAGTCAAAAGTTTGGTTCTTTGCACTATAGGGTAATGTTAGTACCTAAGCAGCATTTACTGTATTCGCAAGCTTGAGACACTGACAGCATAATGCACCCGCAGCTAGGCTCAGTGGCTAAGGTGTGGTGCTGAGCCCATATATGCAGGTTTGATCTTGGCCGCGGTGGCGGCTTTTCTGATGGAGGCGAAAAGCGAAAACACCCTTGTCTCGAGATTCAGCATAAGTTAAAGTTTCCCAGGTGCTCAAAATTAATCTTGAGCCCTCCACTACTGCACGCCTCATAGCCCATGTGCAGCTTCAGCGTGTTAAACCCTGCAATCAGTCAATCCGACGGCGTAACGTAATCACGTGATTTTTATCAGAGCCTTTTGGTGGGATGAGGGGGCAAATGTTGATAGCCCTGGCAAATAAAATGCATCAATGGTACGGATGGGTAGATGATGATGATTGATTGATTGTGGGGTTTAACGCGTTGACGCAGCCGCCGGCGATAGGCGCGCCGTAGTGAAGGGCTCCGGATTAATTTTGGCCACCTGGGGATCTTTAACGTGCGCCGAAATCTCGTACACGCGCGCGTTTTTGCTTTTCGCCTCCATCAGAAAAGCGGCCGCAGCAGCCGGGAATCGAACCCGCAACCTCTGGCTCAGCAGCGCAATGCCTTAGCCACTTAGCCTGGGCAGGTACGGATGGGTAGGTTTACCTAAAGTAGCCCATGCTGGCTTATGCTCCTGCATGGTCTACTATAGGTAGATATTGGGGCAGCAAGGCAGTGCTCCCTAATGATTTGGCCGCAACCCCCTGTGTACCAAGCAGGGGTACCTGAAACAGTCCATCATTTTTTAATACCTCAAAGCTTCTCTCATTGATGATCGGGCACAAATAAGATTTCATTTTGTTGTTGCTTATAGTCTTGCTCTTCTGATCAAGATCGGTCTAAAAAAAGCACAGAGAACATAGTGTATGCTAATTTGAATTTTGCCCTTCCAATAATAATGCCAAAGACAACCACGTACCGTGTTACTGAATTGTAATGTGACCACGATTGTAGCGTGAGGGGTGACGTCATCGCATCCAGAAAGAAAAATTAAAACCACTAAAGTAACTCAAGGGGTAACTTTCTGTCGTGCCAAAAAAAAAAAAGAAGAGCCGCCAAAGTACTCACGTGAGGCCAGTGGAATTATGGAAAAGCACATTTATTTTTCAAACACTTGGGCTAGGCGCCCACCTTTGACACTTATAACTTCGCAGGAAGCCCATCTGTCGAGCGATATCACTTGTTTTGAGCTGTATCAGCTCAACACTGACCGCCAAAAGGCGGTTACACTGTTTGGTGACGAAATCAGCAACACCCTTTTGTAATTCGACGTGGCAGCTGTAGCAAGGCCCTCGGAAACTTTTTGGGCAGGGGTTCGCATGTAAAAAGGCGCTCCCGCAGCAGCTGCCATCCACAGACGGTCGATGTGACTCTTCGGGGAGCTGCCGAATTCCCTGATTTCTTGATCCATTAAATAGCATGGGTCATACTGAGTGCAACACGTTGCCGTAACAAGGGAGCTGAAGAGGTGTTGAAAACACTTGAGGGCAATGAAAGTTACCTATGCCTCAATACAAAAGTACGGGCGCAAAAACAAAGGAAAAACGTTGTGCACGCTGTCAACCACCACAGAAAAAAAGCAAGGAAACGGAAAAAGTCGGTCTTAGCTTGTAGTGGACCCGAACAACTCTGACACATCTTGCTGACATAGATTGCGAAATGGTCAAAACTGTAGCCATTGATGACAATTGGGTGCATCATTGCAATTTTAGGCAACTTCAGTTGCGGTATTAGATTGTAACGCGAGGGTTGAACTTCAGGTTGCAAAAAGAAAACGTGTTATAATCGACTAACTACAGTAACATTCGTATTTGTATTTAACTATTTAAATTCAATTTAAGAAATGTATGATATTTGTTCACCTCCTCTGATTGTTTTGATTGTTCAGCATACTTGATCATGACAGCATCATGTGACGTTTTCAGACTGCCTAGAGATGAATGAACTCATGTTGCTCATGGCAATTTGCTGAAGCACTGATTGAAATTTTGAAAAACTAGGGAAATTTTGACGCATCAGTTTGGTAGGCGCCCTGACTATAGACCCCAATTTTCCAACCTTCTCAGGGTGGCGCCATTTGCCCGGGATTGGTGTGGAGCTGTGCAGGCATTTCCCGGGGGACAGCGGGAGCAGCCACGGCCCCAGCCACATGCCACCAGCCGCATTGGACTGCGTATCGTATGGCTGATTCGGACACCTAATCTGATTTGAAAATTGGTAAGTTCATATTCAACAGTTGCAACCCACAGTTTAACAGTGCAGTAGAAAGTGGGTTAAAGGCGAGTGAAAGCTAGTTGCATGCGAGGATTGCGTATGCTGTACACAGGCTGCAAAGTGGACCATGCTGTGCGTGGTTCTCACCGAAATCGCGGTTTGTGGAGCTATATTTCTCTGTGCCACACTTTTTCCAGTCAATTGCTGCACCCGACTCCTATACCCTACGAATTAGCTGTGCGTCTCACCGTCCCCGCAGAGCTGAGCTGTAGCACTAGAAAGGGTTGATTTTGTTGTTTCTCGTCTATAAAAATGAACACTGCCTAACCTGTAGGGAACAAAAATTAGCGATAGATAATGGGATTGGAATCAATAACTGGGCTCTAAAAACAGCGTACGACAGCGCGTATTGTTGCAAAGGTGCTACATTCAAATATGTTCAATTGGGCGTGATAATCTATTGGCGGAAGCACTCAGGGACCCCCAAAATCTTAGTTATGGTTTTTAATGCAAAACGATCTTGTGTTTGTTATTTTTTATGTACTCAGCAACTGTGCAGTGACGCTCAAACAAGCAGCCTTTGCACATTTTCACTCAAGGCATGCCGACCTGCATGCTGGAGGGAAAAAAAAAGTGAAAAATGTGGGTACAGCTGTTATATTCAAGAGGACTGCCATGACAAATATACCACTCAGAGGCCATGAATCTGATAAGACAACATGCGACACGGTGCATTTGCAGCCTGTGCACAGCATGGGCAAACCCGCCGTGCAGTTAGTTCTCGCTCACCATGAGTGCGCTCTCTAGTGCACTGTTAAACTGTAGGGTGCTGACTCGTTGAATAAAATTGTACTTGCCAAAACCTTGGTGCTGAGACAAATCGTCTGGAATGCAATTGAGTAAGCACGGTTTGATGGTAATGGCACTATCTAACCTCATCGGTGTTTCATTTTAGAAAGTTCATAGTATTATCGAAAACCGTGAAAGATGCAGCTTCTCGCACAAGTTCACTATGTGTGTTCTGAAATCGAGTCTGCGCTTAAAAACTTCCTTACTTGGGGGCAGCTGGATGAAACATAAATTATAACCATACAAAGAACTAAATATTGCCAATGTAAATTCAACATAAATTCGTCTTTATTGTCTTTTAAGCAGCATTTATTTATGCTTCCTCAGAAACTTCACTGCAGCAACCAAGCACAAGTTCAGAAGTTCTTGTACTGTATAGACAAGGCTTGCTCAGTTTTTTTAGTATCCTGTGCAAGTTTCTAACCTCTGTTGTTGGCTAGAAGCTTACCGTGGAGTAGAACAAGCTGACAATGTTCCTGTCAGTGCTGCGGCACTAGCTCAAGAGGCAGCTGCTTTTTTGCCATTCACTATGCCGATGTGGAAAAAGCCATGTGTGCATTTCTCCTGGCAGGTCCCTGGAGACAGGGGTGCCTGAAGTAATGAATCAGTGCTGAGGTAGATAACGTTAAGCAATTATCACAATACAGACCTCAATCAAGGGCTTCTAAGATGTCGAGGTAGGTATCGGTTTGTAAAGGTCCAGTTAAGATAGTAGGAAATTGTAGTGCATTTTCTTGCACGAAAGGAAAAAAGTATTTTTAGATGTGATGACATTTCTCAGAAGATTTTGCTCTAGGAGCTTGTAGGCATTTTGCTTGCACACGGTGGTGCGTGCATGCTTCCCAGCTTTGGGCTAGTGCATGGGCCGCCGCTATCCTGTGAGCACCGCAGCAAAGACGTGAATATTGCCGACTGTTTTTTTTCTCCCATTGCGAACACAGTACACTGCTAACCTTTAAATGGAGGTTGCAAACCTTCCTTAGAAAGCTAATATAAAAAAAGAAACATTCGAGGAAGCCGTTTCTGCAGTACAAATAAACCGCTGTTTTGAAAGCAGTAAAGATGATGCTGAGTGAAACACTGCGGCAAATAGTTTGTTCTTTGCAAAACAGTATTTCTGGTAGAAAAGTTCAGAATGCAGCCTGGCTGTAATTTTAGAGCAGTCGTAGTTATTAAGAAAGAAGCCGTGGCTTTCTACAGTGCTGTGAACCTCTTATAAATAAGTCGTCAGTGAGCTTGGAAAGTGCTGTACGGCTAAACAGTGAGTAGTCAAATGCATTCACGCATTTTTTTTGGAAGAAAATAGTTTTTCTACCTTTAGTTGCAAGACAACCGCTGGTGGCTTTAGTGAGCAACTACTGATGCCCCCTCCTCACCCCCCTCCCCCTACACACACATACGCACCTTTTTTGGCATCTTTCTTGTCAACTACGACTGCACGCTGCAATTTCTGTGGCTGCAAAGCTCGTGCGAGCGTACTGAGTTTGTTCCCTGCCATTTCCGTGGCCTCAACAATATTGGGGCAGCAGAGTTTTACAATCTAGGCAACTGACCATTCATAGCCGTAGTGCAAAAAAATTGGGCCTGTTTGTTTCTTATTGCGTGTGCTTTTTTTTTTTTGAGGTTCAACACTGCGAGGACACCTATGCGCAGAATTTTGCGGTGTGTGCTTCTTGCAATATCCTCGCTTTATTACACAAGACTAAAGAGGAAATGCGGTACTATGCCGTAATTGAGACAACTGAAATAAAGCCAACGGTATGTAGGCTGTAAAAAGTGCAATAATATAAGTACGAGGTCCAGGTTTTGTATTTTCATGATAGAAGCATTCCTTTCCCGTCATTCGCACAAACATTTTTACTCAGTGGCTGCTATGAGGCTTTTTGATCTTAGTGATTATTCGAATAAATGCTAATGTACTGCAGCACGGCTGAGATGCACTGCTTTAATTTGATAAAGTTACAGGTGGGGAAATGTAGTATGATGCTTAATAATGACAGAACTGTATCAGTAAGTGTTCTCAAAATACACATTTCATGGGCTTTGTTTTTCCAAATGAGAGATTGAAATGGCCTATTTTAACACACACTTCAGTTGGTTATGTAATGAGTAAAACTCGCCTGCTAGTTTCCCACAGTGGACTGGGACACTTATACCCTAGTTACATGGGCACAGTTACCCCACTAACTATGGTTAACGCAATCTGAGCTTGGCCACCTCAGTTCGGTTACGCTAACCGCAGTTGCCGCTGCCGCAGTGTTCAAAAATCGCACAAGTCAGTTTGCACACAAGGGGCGGCGCATCAGCGTAGGCGAAAAAAAATCACCTGGCGTTCGCAGAAGACGAAGGCCTCAAATAGCGGGAGCCCCCGAAGCTGCCCCCAAGAGGAGCTTGTGCTCTTTGCGTCGCTCTCGCAGTCGGCACGACCGCGCGTGAGCAGCAGCTCGTTTCCCGGTCCACCCGATCAACTATGAGAAAAGCCTAAATTTGTAAATTCCACTGATCGTTTGCCAAAAAAAAAATAGACAAAGCAGGCAATCATGAAGCGTTTTCAGCACTCAGAAATTATCCGTGCGCACGTCAGCCGTTCCTGCAAACATGCCGGCGCGTCTGTCCGCACGGCACTAAAAGTGGCTCGAACCAGCCCAGACCACGGCAGCAACACCTTGTCTCCCCTCTTCGAAATCAATCTGATCGCGGAAAAGAAGTTCCACATGCGACAAAGTGGATATTATAAAGGTTAAAAATTGTGCTATGTATTGTAATTCGCAGTTGTAGAGATAGCGCCGGTCAAATATCGACCGCGATTATAAGTTCCCAACACCAAACCGACCCAAAAACAAGCCGGTCGCGAGCTGATGGGGAAGCCCCTTTTTCGCCGTGCGCGAGTGCGTCGCGTTTGGGTCTGAAGCAACTGTTTAACGATATTTTTTGTCTACACTGCTTCGCCTTTGGTTTTTATCGTGAGGTTAAAAGTTTGTTACTTTATTTTTGTTACGCTCGCAACCAAGTGACCGCTGTCGACACACTTGGAATTTCCCATGTAACAGCCAAAACCGCAGTTTGCGATAACCGCAGTTAAAATTTAGTAACCACCGTTAAACGTAACTACAGTTACTTCCGCCATGTAACTAGGGTATTAATCTCAATTGAGGGATGGTGTGGGGACCACCAAAATATTTGAATATTAAAACAGTTGTGTTGACTTTTTGCCAGAACTTCTAGGGCTCCATGTCAAAATTAACAATATTTTCTAATGATAACATGAAGGACAAACAGCTGCAATGCAGTTGCATAAGGAGAGCAGCATAAAATGAAAGAAAGCTGTTTTGCAAATGGTAGGATGTTGCACCATTCTTTGGATGGCTCTTCAACTGCATGGCAGCTTTTAAAGTTGAAAGAATTTTCAGCAAATCATGTAAATCATGCCTGGCATTCCCTTGGAACTCCCTGAGGGTTCAGGTGAGCTTCAGTTGCCTGCTTCTACTCAGAGTGAGCACCTAAAGCAAGAACGAACACCATGGCTATATCATTTTGCACTTAAAACACTGATAAGCTCCGCAAGGTTGTTTGATCAGCGATTCCAAAGATTTGGTTTCATCACAATGGTGAGGAATCTAGTTTGCTGACTGCCCATTTTTTTGCTGCTGCCTTCCAGTGTGTCACAGGGCCCTTGCCACATTATAGTGTGGGGAATAGTGAAAACTTCAATCCTCCCCTTAAAGGAGTGCTGGCACAAAATTTCAAAGCACAGATGACTACATAAAAAAGCTTTCTTTTAAATAGAGATACCCCTCAGGAAGGTTAACCTGTAAGTGTTCGGAAGAACATATTTCAAGTCAATTTTAATATGTGCATGCTCGAAAAAGTTAAGGATGGATTTCCTTTCGACATCGAGATCAGTGTGATGCCATGTGTGCCTCTCCCCAAACTGCCTATGTCAGGGCTCCCATGACGTATCCAAGGTGGCCTACTCTGCCTGATCCTTCTGAGAAAACGCAGATCCTTCAGTGATGGTGCCAGTGTTTTCTATTGAACACAATTGTCGAGAGCCATAAGCTACAGCCCAGTCTTTAAAAAAATGTCTGCTGTCGTCTTGGGTGAAAAGGAAGGAAATGCCCAAAACAGGCAACACAAAAGACAAAGAAATAAGTAGAAACAACAGCACTTGTGTTTTTTCTCATTTCTTTGTCTGATGTATCTCGCCCATTTTGCAGTCTCGTCTTTTTCAACTTAGAATCAACTTGGCCTAGCCTCAACCCTAGCAAGTCTTCATGGGCCCTTCATTGAAATTACGAAGGGTTTAATGGGTTTGTATGCTTGCGTGATGCATACAAAGGAGAGATCTTACTTATTTTCATTCACTTCGAATTGAACAAGCAGTGACAGGTTAAAAATTTGCAACTTTTGCTGAATAGCAGGGGTCAGCAAGCTTTTAAGGCGGAGAGCCGGGTTTAATGCAATGGACACGGAGGGGGCCGGAGGGCACATTGGTTGGGAGGGGAGGGGGGCTTTGCAGGCAAATAAATTTTGGGGAGGAAATTGAAAGCAGTGTACAAAACTAGAATAGCAATCCTTATCATGTTTATTTCCAGCACGAATGTCACGAGCTTTCATGCCAGTTGAGGTCAAAACTGCCATGTCGGCCTTCAGGTAGAAAGTGACAGAGGAGAAGGGGTCTACCATTGTGCCGGGGGCCACATAATACTGCCCCATGGGCTGCGGGTTGCCAACCCCTGATTTATAGCATTTTCGTATATCGTCTGAACATGAAGCACTGGACAACCTAAGGTTGTCAGTTCTAGATGCCTTCATTTGTGACAGGGATGGGTGGCATCTATGGAAACTTTCTGGGTGTTGCGAACAACTCAAGGCAGGTTTTCGTGGGAAGATTGACAAGCATGCTCTCATTACGTTGCAACACTTGTGAGAGGGAACCCCTGTGTCAGAGGACCTGTTTACAGACTAGTTTCCTGGTGCTAACAAATTCCAAAATTTTTATGGCTGCTGCAAAGATCTTAAGAAAGAATTGTTTTTACAATTTTGTAACAGTTTGTGACCCCGCTCAAGCATTCAAAATGCTTGCCCGGTTTTCTATTCGTTTTGGTTGCTTGTCCATTTTTCATTTTCAAAGTACCGTAGATTATGTGTGGTCTTGTTTTTTTTGCAGTGCCTGGCATGAGCTCCTTACTACTGATCCTGCCACAAACGCTGTGGATGAGAGTGGGCGAAATCTGTGCGTCACTGCTGCTAATCTCACAAGGTTTGTGGGATTTCTGCATCTTAAAATCGAGGAAATTGACATGCAGTTTATTAGGCTTTAGATAATACCTGCTGTTAATAGTTACTGGTGGGTTCTTTAGCATAGCCATGAAGCACAGTGTGATTACTTTGTGTTTTAGGTTATTTCATCCCTTCTTTCAAGCTTAGAAAGACGTGTTTGGCGAGTTGGTGCATCTTAACAATACTTGAACTTGGCGCGAAATTTTGACAATAACAGAAAGTAGCTGGTGAGAACAGGCAATGACTAGCAACTAACTTTTAGGCAGCGTAAGAAACATTTAGGCAGCGTAAGAACACATAATTGCAGTCCAAAGTTACGTGGCTCCACTCGCATGCAAAAAAAATTGTGATAAGGAAAGTTCACAGCCTAATAAATACGCTCTTTCATATGAAGACCCGTTGAAATGTCACTGACACAATCGCATCCGTTCTTTCCTATGTGGTAAGCTTCCTGTATCTCCCTTCCTCATGTATCACTGCACCTGGACAATTTTCACTTGCTTTTTAAGAGCGTCATGTATGCGCTTGCAGAGCTATGGATGGGGTTATGCCCACTTGTGCAGTTCTCAACTGAGAGGTTATGTTCATGTTCACGCAATCGCACATTCACACACCTTCCAGTGTGCCCAATGCAGACATTTCCACATGAAAGAGGTATCTCATCAGCAATGTCCCTACACAGCATCTTGCGTAGGCATTGGTGGGCTTTTTCTCGCACCCTTGCCTATCGAAGGGACCCGCAGCACTTTCCCTCGACTACTCGTAATGTATTTTGGGGTAAAGTCTATCGTCCCAGCAATCACCTCCCACAAGAATCATGAAAATATGTTCGCTATGATGGAAGGTACGTGCGATGCAAGATCGCACATAATCATTCCCTCTCAACTCATTGCGCAGGGTGCTCTTTAAACCTTTAATTAAGGCAACGCCCCAATTGCCTATATAAGACATTTTGCAGGAAAGTGGAATCTTTCTATCACTCATGATTAAAATTCAATTGCTAGTCCGTCAAATCTCATTTTGTCTGCTTCCTTTTTTGTGTGTGGATTTGTCCCTCGTGAATTTCTCGAGCACATTTCTTTCAGGTACTTTTTGGGCACTACATCTGTTCTTCGTGTCGTGCAGAGATAGATGCAAAAAAAAATTGCCAAGATCCGTGTAGAAATAAAAAAGTTGTTTAATTTTAAATTTAAAAATACAAGCAAATAGAGCACTGCCCTCTTCTCGAAAACCGGAAATCCGCTGCTCACTTTCTCACTGACCCCGATGTCATATGGCGGGACAAATGAGGGCGGCAAAAAATACGTCCTGGAAGTTTTAAGCCCATGGTGGCCTGACCTGGGAAGCTCCTTTCCGCGCTTCTTGACGCTGTCGTTCGGTGGTACCGTGCCGGCAAGTAGGAGAGGACAAGCAGCCACACGAGACCAGCAAAGTGACGTGCCTGCCGCTGCGTCGATGGGTGTTGCTATGCCTCTTTGTCTGAACTCTGTACCATCTTTACCTCTCTTTAATTTAGTGTGAAGCCATGTTCAGCGCTGCCTTGCTATTGAGGTTTCATGTGAACGTCACTTGTGGGTTCAAAGAAAGGTTAAAGAAACAGCTGCATATTCTGGTAAAAAAAACCTTATAGAACGCTCACAGCAAAAAAAAAAAAAATCGCGGGATTAGAACCACTGACTTGCAAAACAGTACTCCAGCTTCTTACCTCTCGACCATATACACAAGCTGTGAGGCTTGCAAAAATTGAGCACAGAGCTATATAGTCAACAAATATTGCCAGGTGTGTCTGTTTCTTGTCATGTTTGAGAAATTCTGGCAGTGAGAATGCTTGTGTCTCACGCACCAATCTTGCAGACAACCCCCATCTTGCTAATACTAGAAGCAATGTAGCTAGAGCTTCCATATTTACCTCATGACAAGCATCACGCGATCGCAATCTCTCCGACGCAAGCAAAGGTAGCGAAGTACAGAATGTGCCACTAGAATTATATCTGTCTCCAAGGGATAATAGCTTGCCAACAAAAACAGTTTGGTTCAATTTGTCTCAAGGCAGCCAATCACTGCTAGAGAAAAAAAATGTTGCTGTTTTTCAGTGAACGGAACAGCATTTCCCAGTGCTAAAACATGTCCCCAGACTTAGAGACGGACTGATAACCTGGAAGCTGCCGTCCACTTTTGCTATGCTCCCTGACCACGCCTCCTCTACCATCGATGCCAATATCTGCCGTGAATAGACATCAGCATACGGCGCGCGAATGAACGAGTTCGCGTGTATTTCGGCGACGCGCGCTGACGGCCAGGCGAATGTCAACAGTGGTGCATCGTAACACGCCATGGAAAGGCACACATGTGCTCGAAGCGGTGCCATAGGCTCTCTGTTACTGTCTCTATAGATTTTTGTATTCTTTGAGCCCACGGTTAAGCTTTTATGCTTACTTAAAAAAAACAAGCAGTAAGGCAACATTTAGGCTCGTTTGGTCAAAATAATGGCATATACACTTTCAAGCTGAGCCAACTGTAGGGCCGCCGCTCTTTGTCGTCATATCCGGAGGCCTCAAGTGTGACGTTGCCAGTACTGCATGTGCTTGTATTTTTAGACTAAAAATAGAATAACTTTCTCATATCTGCGCCGCTTTGATCATTCTTTTTGCGCATGTAGAATTTTTTTCATAGAATGTGGACTTAAAAACATTATGAACAAAATTGAGGCGTGGCTTTGCTATTGCAAACAGCAGTGACCAGTGGAGCTGAGGGGAAGCCTCAGAAAATGGCACACCTTCCTAGTCTACCTCGACGACGCCGTAGTATTTGCCCGGAACTGCGACGAGCAAGTTTAACATGAGCGAGGCCCGACGAAGCGCGTTCCGAGAGGGAAACGAATGTCCCTGGGTTTTTCATCCCTGCGGACTCGCCATCGAAGTAGTCTGCTGCGGGAAACTTGGTGTAGACCCGCGAAAACGATCTGAAGGCGAGAAAAGGCGTGGCTTTGCTGTCGCAAACAGCCTCGCGAAAGTTATGCGCGGAACGCTGATGTCATTGCTAATGTCATACCATTGCATTAAGCAAGCTTGTAATACTTTTTTTTTCACCCGCCGCGGTGGCTTAGTGGCTAAGGCGTTGTGCTGCTGTGCTGAAGGTCACGGGTTCGATCCCAGCCGCGGCGGCCGTTTTTCTGACGGAGGCGAAAAACAAAGACGCCCATGTGTTGAGATTTCGGCACACGTGAAAGATCCCCAGGTGGTCGAAATTAATCCGGAGCCCTCCGCTACGGCGCACCTCATAACCTGCGTAGTTTCGGCGCGTTAAACCTCATAATCAATCAATTGAATTTTTTTTCAGGAAGGGCATTGCTAAGCCTGTGGATATTTTTACAGTGTAGTATATTACTTATTTGTCTGTTTTCAATTTTCTTTCAGTGTCAATACAGCCCAGGTACCCCGACGCAAACAAGGTCTCTGTGGCAGCTGTTATTAAGAAATGGCTATACTCCGCCGGTGACCGGGATGGCGGCCCCACGAAGCGGAAGACACTGGACAGTATGAACTGAGCAAAATAAATTAAGTCAAAAAACCTAATCACCACAGGCTTTGTAAATCACTACATTTGTCCCTGAAAAGGGCAAACAGTGCTCTTTAAAAGGGTACAAATGCTTATGCATGCAGTACGAACTTACAGCATGTCCCATTTTTAGGAACCCTTGTGCGCAATTCCAACTGAAAGCTGCTGGGGTTGGACAGCCGGGATGTAAATGGCAGAATGTCTACTATGGTTGAACGGCTAGTATATACCTAAAGTTGAACAGCCAGGCACCAGAATATGTTCAAGAGCCCCTCACCAGGAGAAGCTGACTGGCCGTACTTCGGCAAAAGCTTATGGGCCATTGATTAGACACATTTCAACGGCCGACCATCGGCATAAGGTCAACAGCTGACCTCCTGCAAAAGTTAAACAGTCGGCCTCGGGCAAAGGTTCATGAGGCAGCCATCGGCAAAAGTTAATGGCTGATCTGCGGCAAAGCTGTACGGCCGGAGACTGTTGTGGACCCCTCTGCAATGAATTGGTAAAAGGAGAGTGGCCATTGGGTGTACAGCAGTTAACTTTAAACACGCGGCAGAGGCCCATCTCTGAGTGCGCGCTTTACACTTTGACTGGAGAAAGGCCGGGCAGAAATTACCCGGCTGAAGTTCTTAGGCTGATTATAGGCCGTACAGGCTTGTGCTGCTTGGGTGCACGTATAGTTTCTTTTTTCCGCGTTATTACGATATTCGCCAAAGGATCAGTGGTCCTTAAGTACTTTGAAATGACCTCAAATATACGATTCCTTTTTATTGCCGCGGGTGCAATGTTTTAATATAAAGAAAATCTGTCTCGTTGAAGTATTTTCTCCAAACGTTTCTTGCTTAATCTAAACCGTTCTCGATTTATATTTGTTTTCAGTTACAAACCACAGCAGATAAGTTGGGTGCACAGAAAATATCGCGTTACTCATTTCATTTACAAACCTTGGTGTGTGCATGTCACTTCACTGCTTCCTGGCCGTTCGTTTATTCTAGCAGTAGTTTCAGGACCACGTGTTTGCTCTCATAAACGTCTGTGAATTTAGAAATAGTTCCTACAATCTTCACAGTGGGACAGAAAGTGTACAACGTACTGCACATATTCTGCAACTATTCGTCTCACCGTCATGCTACCCCAACTTTTTTCAGTAAGAATTCTTTTCGATACGCCATCAAAAACCTCATGCCCTGCTACTCATGGAGTTCTAAACTATACTTACGTGCAACGGTAAGTGGTGTGACATCTCGGCAAAAGGTCAGCAAGTATATTGCTCCGCATTTTCGTTAATCGTAGACTGAAGAGCGAGCAAATAGATTGCTCAGACCTACTTACACCGACAATGACTGATCAAATATGTACCACCGATTTGGAAAATATTGCAGTACATTTGATAAAATTCCAAACATCCTGCTGTCAAAACCATGAATCAATAAGTAACAATCAATATGAACTACTGGTTTGTAGTGAGGCTATATAGCACTGTTATTTTGCCAAATTCTTTGTTTTCGAGTGCAGGTGGTCGATATCAGCTTGCCCATGCAACGTGCATTTTAAATGTCTATTGACGCTTGCGTGGAGTAGATGTCATCTTTTCTGAATTAGCTACCTGAACTCTAACAATTCTCAATGGAGTTATGTGGTACTACTAAGTTACCCTAACAATGCGGTTGCATGTTCTTGCAGTCGTTTGATATCGTAAGTTATTTTCCTCTAAACGCGCTTTTTAAAAGTTTTGTTATTTCTAACTGCTCTAAAAGTACCAATAATTATTGGCTTCCCAAGCAAACTAACGTCACTGTACGTATTCACATCACGTAGTGTTTTGCGTCTGGCCTATTTATTTCCAGTACAAGAAGAACAGCATTGCAAACGCAATGTTTTTGTCATGGAAATACCAATACAAAGAATATATTGTGAAACCGGTACCCCAAATTTGTTCAAATATTGTTTTAAAGGTAAGGCGATGCACATATTTTACAAAAATTATCCAAAGCATGAGAACACGATTGCGTTGTTGGTTGCCTTCAAGAAAAGATACATTCACTACCACACAAAGAAGTTGAGGCAGTCACAATGAGTGAAACTATCGTTTTTTTAATAAAATAGAAAACACATTTATAGTAAAGCAAGGTAGTGTTTTGTGCAGCGCGTCCTGAAATAGGTTAATAGTTTTGCGTCGTTCCTTTCGTGCTTGTCAGGGCGTTTTCACAAGAGACGTGCATGGTAAAGGGTTTAAAAAGTAAACAGAAAACATGAGTTTGTGACGCCAAGCTCAGGTAACCTTCTCAATAACGGCCTCCAATTAGCAAGCCTGCCCGAAGAAGCTACTAGTTCCAAAATATTAAAGGAGTGTGAGTTAATATCGGGGAAAATAAAATCAAGTAAGCTCACACTACAGCCTAAAACGTGAAAGTAGCGAAGGTGAAATTGGCGGTCCTTCACAACCATCAGGGCAGTGTACGTGAACGATTGCAGTGATCTTGTTCTTCTTCGCAGAGGCAAAAACCGTTACTTCATCATACTTGCTATAGGTGTGGACATCTTTCATTATTTGGGAATCATCATTGGACATCACCTGAGATTGGCGTACGCTATGACGTTTCTTTCTTGTTCCGAGCTAGTATTGCCACTATTACGGCAAACTCTCTAAAACTGCAGTGCTTCCTCGAGACTATTGAGCACTGTTTTAGTTTTTGTGTATAATATTTCTCGTGGACAAGATCCTACGGTGTTAGTCCAAAGCAGAAATCAGGCTTTGGAATTCGTCCCCCGAGTTTCTTAGCAAGGCAACGCTCATCCCCAAATCCGAGGTTACTGAAGAACACTCTATGCACAATTACGCACAGCTGTTCCAAACCAAATGATCTGAATACCTGTTGTGGAGATGCTGGGAATAACATTTGAGATATTCATCCCTTGCCTGGCGCTCTTTTCTTATAGAAATTTACTGCAGTACACTTGGAGGACGATGGCAGCTTTGGACCAATTGTAGATCTCTTCTAGTACTCTTACATAATGCTCGTCTACATCTTAATTCCGCAGTGACTGCAATAGTGATGAGGTTTCGACGCAGTCAAATACTTTCTAATAGTCTCTGAAGGCAAATCCCGCAGGCGGAAACAGCTTGGTGACGAGCAGCGTAACGAGATGCTCTTTGGTGGAATCAGGGCTTGGACACCACGATCAGCAACGGTCATTACCCAGAACCAGTAAATAAACCCAAACATCACCCCGCAAACGTCTGAACGTCAACGTAACAGTTCGTGTGGAAGGTGCGGGCTGCGACGCTGTGGACAATGCAGTCCGTGGGTCGCCACCAAAGCTTCGCATTGCTGGCCTCTTGCCCGAGCGAGAAACGATGGCTACCAGTGAAGCCAGTTGCCAGACACCACTGGCGGGTAGGTGGAAGCCCGGTCGGGAACCGCGGACATTTTCATAGAAGGCCAGAGGATACGTGGATAAATCGCTCACTCACTGCGAAAGAGGGAGTGAACATAACGGCTCAGAAGCTGTGGATCGACTAGCGAACACCGCGTCCTACTTGACAGAGAAAGTGCTGACGTGGCTTGAAAACCCCGAGGAAGCGCTCACAGCATGACATGAGTTGTTTGAAGAAATTTGGAAGTGCATTGGTCACACTGTACAGAAGAAACCGGTGGAAGCATGGTGTCACTAGCGCAATCGTCCGTTCTCCGTAGCCAAGCTCGAACTGGGTCATCTGCGTAGTTTCCTGGATAGACGTGTTATACGAAAACGGGACATACGGAAGGGCTTGTTCCCAAATCTTACATTCAGCGTCGACGTACATACACAGTATATCCGCGATCGCCACGTTTCGACGTTATCTCAATCCGTTCATTGGGGGTCGCCGGCCATCGTTCTTCGGTGATCCGTGGTGCTGTATTGTGAGATTCGTTGCCCAATCCCCGCTGTAGGCGGTTCCGCGGATTATGATTATTATTTCGGGATGTGAATTCCACAGCACAACTTCATTTATGAAGTACTTGTTCTCCACTTGTTCTCGGATGGCGACTTAGGGAACGGGCCAAGAAGGTCAATTCCAACCTCTGGCAAGCGCCTCGATGGGATGGCGATCGGGTTCAGAAGTCCGGAGGTACTTGTTTATTCTCTCTCGGCGGCATTTTTCGTAGCTGGTTGTCAAGGCAGCTCCGAACGTTTTGGAGACGTGGGTTGTGAGTTGCGTGGCCAGAACTACTTCCCCTTGATTTTTTCAATATTACGTGCTGCGCCGAGATGTCCGAAAGACAAGTCGTCGTTGCTGACTTCCAATTTTGTCTCCCGGAGATATGCGTACATGACAAGAAGATAATTTGTTCTCGTTTCGGGGTCGACATTTCTCTTCACGAGGACAGAGGTTTTGATGCTTAATGTTGCTAAGTTGCGTTTGATGGCCCTAAGAACGGCGCCGTTGTGTCCTTCGGGGTATTGGATCATGATTCGTAACTTGGATCAACACTCTTCTGGAGGCTCAGTCGCTCTTCGCCACGACTGCGATGAATGCCCTGTTTTCATCGGGGTCTTGTGGTGGTTGGTCGATGGGGCTGTGGCGCCTTTGCTAAGAATATGCATAGTGATACAAATTATGTCGACAGGTTTTTTTAAAAATTAGGCACTTCGATTTACGTGAAGTCCAACTCTCCATCTAGGTTATGTGCCCAGGGGCACACAAAATTAGGTGGTAATTATTTATGTCGGTGACCTAATCAAATAAGTTTGAAGAAAACCTTTTATAAATCCTAAGTGGCTGTAGTAAGCAGGCATGTGTCTTTTGAAAAATTGCGCGCAATCATGTTTCTACACAATTTAAAGCGGAGAATTCTTGTACAGCATTTGTACTACAATATATACAACTGCTAAGTTTATAGCCGTTCGCAAGATTACGCATGCTAGACAGCGCAGACCGACGCAAAGCTCCTCCCTTTCGTTATGCGCCTGCTGTGTACGGTGTTCAGTTTGGCAACGAGCTGGAGGCATAAACAAACGTGATAACTGGCAGCATTTAAATATCGGCAGACGCTATCGCAAACTGCACTAAACAGAACCGCTATCGATACGCAGAATATATCGATTTCGAATATCAATACACAGAATACAGAATGCCGACCTATGTTTCTGTATATATATAAATATGTAGACATATACACACACACACATATATATATATATATATATATATATACATATATAAATTATATATATATATATAAATGTATATATATATATATATATATATATATATATATATATATATATATATCTATATATTATGTGTGTGTATATACATTTATACATTGGGATTAAAAAACTCACACAGAGCCCGAAAAAATACGGTAAGTAGAGACAGAGACAAACGAGAAAGACATTAACAATAAAAATAAAAGTTTACTGACGTTTCAGGCAGAGGACTTCCTTTCTTCAGAGTACCGAATAAGTTGGTTTCAGGGTTATATATAGAGAGAAAATGCAGCAAGGGAAGGGCAGGGCAAGGGAAGGGAGAGTTTGTACAATGGGATCATGGTTCGTGGGCCGCAAAAGAAGGAGAGAAGTGGAAGGGGGAGATAAAAATAAATGAACAAAAGGGATAAGAAGAAGGAGAGTTTGGCCTCGGTCATCGTGGGGCGCGGACGTGTTTTTCGTTCGCTCCTGCGCGACCGGGCGGGATCGCGATTATGCCGGCCACGCGTAGCGAGCCACGGGTGTTTTGTTCGGGCGGCGCGCGCTCTGCTGCGTGGGGCCGTCGAGCGCCTCCTCCCGCTCGCCGGTAACCGCTCGTCTGCCTCAAATTTTACTCAGCAAGCTCCCCATTCTTCGGAACTCCCCTAACGACTCAACGCAGCACAGCCTCGCCTCTACGCTCCACCGCTCCCGTGGAGAACTTCTCCCGGACGCAGCATAACGCCAGGACCTGTGTTTGTGGTGTGTACTGTGCTCGGTGGCCCCCAGTGACTCTGGCAACGCTTCTTTTCGTCGCGGCGCCTCAACTTTTCTCTTTACCCATCTCGGTTTTCTCTAAATATTCTATTCATCCCCTTGTGTATTCCCTACCCCCCGGACTGGGTTGTATGCCAGTGAGCCCTCAGCTGGCCTAAATAATATCCCCAGTTCATTTCTTTTCCTTTTCCATCAAGCCCCCTAAGAAGAAGAAGAAGGGATAACAAGAACCCACAGTCACGCGGCACGAACATCAGAAAAAAAACTAAACAAGAAAAAAAAATTAAAAGGTATTGCCACCTCCCCCGTGACAACAGGGGTGAAAGAGGGGTCAAAACAAGATATGTCCATGCACTTGTTTGACATCGCGGAAAAAAATCAGTCACGCGGAACGAAGAGAGTCCCAAGGAGATATGCCCATTCACACAAAGGAGGAACATCTTCCCATAAGAACCAGTTCTAAGAATCAGGGTCAGGTGATTGAAACATGAGATACTTGGCTTCTGTTGGTTGGAGGCAAGGGTCGCGCCGAAAAGCAGTTTGACAGGCAGTTTCGACAGGAAATGAGTGTACCTTGGTATACAGAGAGCAAAACAAAAACACGGTGAAACGAGTCATGAAAAGAAAGAAAACAGAATGCAGGTGCACGCGTATGACGCGCCACCGCGCAGTATGCATCTGGCCGCCGCCTGGTACCAGTTTAGGGAACACCGAGGAGGTGAGCAACGAATATTAGAAAACAGCAATACAAAAAAGAAAGCGGAGAGGAAAGCAATCCCACACGCTCGCGTGCACAGGTTGACTAGAAGGTGAGAGCGTCACAACTAACAATGGTACCGCAGCCTTCTACCCAGAAAATACTTTCCAGACTTGCTAGTAAATTTGGTTTAGTGAAGCCATTGTTCTAAAAAAGGCGGTGCTAGCACAAAACTAGAACCATCTACGGGGGCTCACCAACTGATGGGAGAGAATTATCGAGGAAAGAAATAAACAGGCATAACACTAGCCTGAGAAATGTATCCGAGATTTCAATGGGAGGAAAGACACGTCCATTTCCCAGAACTTTCATTGATGCCAAAGGACGCTGACCTAAACTTATATATGAAGTAGGACTCACGGACGTCGCGATCGTGATGTGTTTTAAAACTAGATTGAAGAAATGTGGCCATCCGTTGTGCAAAAGAAGGACCAGGAGTGTTTACATGCTCTGATAGTGGCAAAGAAGGGCAGGAGTTTGCATGAGAGGGGTGATTTTTTAACGTCAAACGAAATGGTTTTTCAGTCTGCCCGATGTGTTGTTTGCCGCAGATGGTGCATTCCAGCAGGTATGTGACGCTGGCGGTATCACAGTTAAACTTGCCTTTTACATTAAAACAATAGTTTGAACCTGTGCTGGCAGCGCGCTGTGTGGTGGTCATTTGTGGGCATACTTTACACTGTGGTTTGTTACAGGGCGTGCAACCAGTAGTCTGTGGTCGGCTGGATTTGGTGAGAATGTCACCCAAATTTTTGCTGCGTCTATAAACAACATGTGGCGGCTCGGGAAATATTCTTTTTAGGCGTTCACTTTGAGCAAGAATATTTTGATGTTCCCTTATTATGGATGCAACTTTCGGAGAAGAGGCCGAATGGGTCGAAACGAGGTTTGTTTGTGGCTTGGGTTTTGGAGCTCTTTTACGGAGAATGTAGGTGTGGTTCAACTGGTTAGCTCGTGTAATCGCAGCATCGATCACCTGCTCTGGGTATTTCTGATTCAAGAGCGCGGTTTTAAGTTCTCGGCAGTTAGAATTGAAATCAGCCTGGCTTGGGCAGATTCGCCTAAAGCGGTGAGATTTGCTATAAGATATTGCAGTGTGGTAGTGCCTGACATGGCTGCTGTGGAAGTGCAAATACAGGCGCATGTCAGTAGGTTTCCTATGGAGGTAAAACAGGCGCCTGTCCTGAGAAACTGCTACAGTAACATCCAGGAAATTTATGCTGTGCGTAGACAAGGAATGATAGAGGGAGATAGGATGCACAAGGTTAAAAGCCTCAATAAACGCAAGAAGTTCCATTTCACCGGGCTGCCATATCATGAATATATCATCTTATACCTTTTGTAGTAAAGTGGCTACAAATTTTGGGTTGCGGGAAAGTTTTACTCTATACATTCCATAAAGATATTCGCGTAGTTGGGCCCGATTTTAGTTCCCATTGACGTCCCACTGACTTGCACGTAATTGACACCATCAAACTCAAAATTGTAAGTTCAAGGATAAGGTGAAGGAAAGTTTCAAGGGTGAGAGAATCGATAGGTTTGCCACCCGCCGACCGCTCATACGGACATGATACAGAGGTGATTTCATCCGCATGCGGAATGTTAGTGTATAGCGACACGACATTCAGGGTAACAAGTAAGCACTTGTTAGGAATTTTTATCTTCATGATATCCGAGAGAAAATCATTTGTATCCTTAACGAAGGATGGAAAGCTGGGGGAATGTCGCGAAGGAGAGAGTCGACATAGCTCGAGAGGTTCTCTGTGACAGTACTACTGCCGGAAACAATTGGGCCACCTGGGTTTGTTATTTTTAAAAACTTAGGGAGAAGGTAGAATCTACCTGATACTGGGCTTAAGGGGATAAGAGAAGGAACCGTTGTTTTAGTTATTTCCTGTTTCTGAACAAGTTCAGTGAGTTTCTCTTTGACAGTTAGCTTATAATTATTAGTGGTAATACTAGGGGGTGCCGTGAAAACCCGCGTATAATACGGACCCGCGTTTAATACGAGGTGTGATTCGGGGACAGTAAAATCAGAAAAAAAAGTTTTCATCCGCATATAATGCTAGGTAAAGAGCACAGAAAACATTTATTTGCACTGCAGTTACCGTTCAGTCATTGTCAGTTCTCGCTGGAGCTGTCTCCCGACGTCCGTTCAGTCAACGTCAGGTTCACTGCCGCTGCCTCCTGAAGTCACCTTGTCGGAAATGTCTTCCCACAGAAAGTGGTCCTCACCATCAAGGGCGTTCGAGATGCCCATTTATTAAAACAGCGACTGACAAGCTCCTCTGGGATGCTGGCCCACGCTTCCGCGAACCAGCCACAAAGCACCGCTTGAGAAGCCCGCGTCAGCCATTCGTTGGCTGTCACTTACGGGTCTCCTGACCTCAGCCGCTCTTGGTAGCAGGACCTGGTGCAATCTTTGAAAGGCTTGTTGATGCAAACGCCTAGCGGTTGCAGCTGGCATGTCATTCCTCGTGGAACGACAATGATTTCGGTGCGGGATTCGCGCAACAACTTCTTCACAGAATCGGTCATGTGGCAGCGAAAGGCGTCCAACACGAGCACTGACGGGAAACCCCAACAGTGCTCCAGGCCGCCGACACCACACAGACTTTATCCAGTCAAGCACCAGTTGATTTCTCCACCCGCGAATGCTGCCTTCGGTGACGCCGAACTGCCGTCCTGCGGCGCAATTCCTGATGGTCTCGGCACATAAAATAACTTTTCTTTTAATTGCAGCCGAATACTGCCTTCGTGCACCCGACATCGTAATAGACTTGTGGTAAACGTGCCGATCCTTCGCATGGTCAAAACAATCAAAATGGCGCCGGCTGAGAGAAGCAGCAGCCAGCTAATGCCACTGCACGATCGCGCACCCTCTACTGAAATCGAAATCGAAAGTGCAAATTTTCAGCTGAAAACTTTGGGATCCACATATGATACAAGGCACAAATTTTACATAGTAAAATATGAAAAAAAAACCTCGTATTATACACGGGTTTTTACGATACTCTCTAGAACGTAGCTTCTGATAGTTGTTTATGAGCCTTGTTGACATAGTCAGTATTATCGGGAATCCCGATGGCGCTTCCTTTATCGGCCGGTTTGATTACTGTTTAGGGGCAACCTGCGAGTTCCTCCAGGGCTTTTATTTTCTTGTTTGTATTGTTACGGCGGAAAGAGATTTGTTTTTAGTATGCTGCTCGTACATTGTGATGAACGGCTTTAATGTACATGTCGAGGCATGTATCGCGCTGCTTGGGAGTGGTCCAGTGCTTATAGATAGGTAATTACGTCGGGCTTCGTCGGTTGGCGGACGGTCATGGAAGTATTCTCGCAATGTTATATTTCTAGCGAAGTTATCTAAGTCCTTAAAAAGTTGAAATTCGTCGAAGCTGCCAGTTGGCGGGCAAACATGCAGACCTTTTGACAGGACGCTCTTCTGATCTGGTGACAGGGTAATACAAGAGCGGTTCATCACATTTCCAGTGAGTTTATTGTTAGCGTTGATAGCCTGGGGAGAGCTGACGGAAGGGAGATAAAAATTTTGGTTTGCGTTGGGGTTACGTACAAGTCAGCGGAACGTCAATGGGAACCGAAATCGGACCCAACTACGCTAATATTTTTATGGGATGTCTAGAGTCAAACTTCCTCGCAACCCAGAATATGAAGCCACTGTACTACAAAAGGTATATAGATTATATATTCATGATATGGCAGCACGGTGAAATGGAACTTCTTGCGTTTATTGAGGCTTTTACCCTGCGCATCCTACTATCTCCCTCTCTCATTCCTACACTACGCACAGCATACATTTCGTGGATGTTACTGTCACAGCTTCTCAGGGCAGACTTGTGACTTACCTCTATAGGAAACCTACTTACACGCACCAATATGTGCACTTCCACAGCAGCCATGTCAGGCACTGCAAGACTGCAATACCTTATAGCCAATCTACCCGCTTTAGGCGAATCTGCACAAGCCAGGCTGATTTCGGCAGAGAACTTAAAACCGCGCTCTTAAATCAGAAATACCCATAGCAGGTGATCGATGCTGCAATTACACGAGCTAACAAGTTGAACCCCACCGACATAATCCGTAAAAGAGCTCTAAAAGCCAATCCACAAACAAACCTCGGTTTGAGCCATTAGGCCTCTTCTCCGAAAGTTGCATCCGTACTAAGGAAACATCACAATATTCTTGCTTAAACTGAACGCCTGAAAAGAATATTTCGCGAGCCGCCACGCGTTGTTCATAGACGCAGCAAAACTTTGTGTGACATTCTCACCAAATCCAGCATCAGCCGACAGCAGACTAGTGGTTGCATGCCCTTTAAAAAACCAGGGTGCAAAATGTCCCCACAAAAGACAACCACACAGTGCGCCGCCAACAAAGCTTCAAACTGCTATGTTAATGTAAAAGGGAACTTAAACTGTGATTCCCCAACGTCGTACACCTGCTGGAATCGAGCCTCTGCGGCAAACAATACATCTGCCAGACTGAAACACCCTTTCGTTTGAGGTTTAACAATCACCGCTATCATGCAAAATCCTGCCCTTCTTTACCACTATCAAATCATGTGAACACTCCTGGTCATTCTTTTCAACAACTGATGGCCACAATTCTTCAATCTAGTTTTAAAACACATCACGATCGCGAGGTCCGTGAGTCCTACTTCATCCATAAGTTTAAGACAGCGTCATTTGGCATCAATGAAAGTTATGAAAAATGGACGTGCCTTAGCTCCGATTCAAATCTCGGATACATTTGTCAGGCTAGTGTTAAGCCTGTACATTTCTATCCTCGATAATTCTCTCCCATCAGTTGGAGAGCCCCCGTATATGTTTTAGTTTCGTACTAGCACCACAATTTTTAGAACAATGGCTTTACTAAACAAAATTTTACAAGCAAGTCTGGACAATATGTTATGGGAAGAAGGCTGTGGTACCATTGTTGGCTTTGACACTCTCATCTTGTAATCAATCTGTGCACGCGAGCATGTGTGATTGCTTTCCTCTCCCCTTTTTTGTATTGCTGTTTTTTAATATTCGTTGCTGACCACCCCGGTGTTCCCTGAACTGGTACCATGCGGCGGCCAGATGAATACTGGCAGGTGACGCGTCATACGCGTGCACCTGCCTTCTGTGTTCTTTATATACATGACTTGTTTTACCGTGTTCTTTTTCGCTCTTTGTTTACCAATGTACACTCATTTACTGTCGAAACTGACTGTCAAACTGCTTTTGTGCGTTACCCTTGCCTCCCATTAACAGAAGCCAAGTATCTAATGTTTCAATCACCCGACCCTGATTCTTAAAACGTGTGTGTATGGGCAGATGTTCGCCCTTTGTGTGAATGGGCATATCTCCTTGGGACCTTCTTCGTTCTGCGTGACTAATTTTTCATTTATTTCCCGATGTCAAACACGTGCATGGACATATCTTGTTTTTGCCCCTGCTTCACCCCTGTTGTGCAGGGGAGGGGGCAATTTCCTTGTTAATTTTTTTGTTTGTTTGTTTCTTTTTTCTCATGTTCGTTCCGCGTGACTCTGGGTTCTTGTTATCCCCTTTTTTCATTTATTTTCCCTCTCCCTTCCAGTTCTCTCATTCTTTTGATGCCCACCAACCATGATCCCAATGTACAAACCATCCCTTCGCTTGCCCTGCCCTCGTCCGTGCTACATTTCTGCATATATATAACCCTGAAACCATCTTTTTCTGTACCTGAAGAAAGGAAGTCCCACTTCCTGACATGTAAGTAAACTTTTTTGTTATTGTTAATGTCTTTCTCGTATATATATATATATATATATATATATATATATATATATATATATATATATATATATATATATATATATATATATATAGGGTTTATAAATGAGGGGCACGTTAGGAAACACAGAAAGAAACGCCGGCAGTCTACAACGCCAAAGAAGGCATAGGGGAATGGTTGGACTATTTGTTACCGTTAGTGACGTTACATTATTATTATTATTATTTTTATTAACTACGTGATAAAGAAAGAAAAACACGCGCCCAGAGTGGGGACCGAACCCAACCTTTCGATTCGATCTCGAATGCCTTACCAACTCGGCTATCTGGGCGACTGTGTTCTCCTTCGCTTTCTGGGTTATTTATTTTTACTACAACTGTATCTGACGCTTGAGGGTGGTAGCCAGCGCCACTCAGACTCTGACTACACGGGGAGAACGGGACCTTCTTTTCAACTCCCGGGGCGTGACTCAAACGTCTACAGCCTGTCATGAGCGGGTAACTGGCGGGAAGCCCTCTTATGCTACCTAGGCATCAGGGCTGCCAGAACCGAGACCCTCGCTAAGCTTTCGCAGAATAATATAGTAAGGAAATGAGGGGCTCGTTGAGGAAATACAGAAAGATAGGTCAGCAGTCTACAACGCCAAAGGAACCTAGCGAGGGTCTCGGTTCTGGCAGCCTTGATGCCTAGGTAGCATAAGAGGGCTTCCCGCCAGTTACCCGCTCATGACAGGCTGTAGACGTTAGAGTCACGCCCCGGGGGTTGAAAAGAAGCTCCCCTTCTCCCCGTGTAGTCAGAGTGGCGCTGGCTACCACCCTCAAGCGTCAGATACACTTCTAGTAAATATAAAAAAGCCCAGAAAGTGAAGGAGAACACAGTCGCCCAGATAGCCGAATTGGTAAGGCATTCGACATGTAATCGAAAGGCGTGGGTTCGGTCCCCACTCTGGGCGCGTGTTTTTCTTTGTTTCTTTCTTTGTATATTTCCAAAAAAAATGTTTACTTCATTAACCGTAGTGAAAAAAAAAGAGCCTAACCACATCCCTATGCCTCCTTTGGCGTTGTAGACTGCTGACCTATCTTTCTGTATTTCCTCAACGAGCCCCTCATTTCCTTACTATATTATTCTGCGAAAGCCTAGCGAGGGTCTCGGTTCTGGCAGCCTGGATGCCTAGGTAGCATAAGAGGGCTTCCCGCCAGTTACCCGCTCATGACAGGCTGTAGACGTTTGAGTCACGCCCCGGGGGTTGAAAAGAAGGTCCCCTTCTCCCCGTGTAGTCAGAGTGGCGCTGGCTACCACCCTCAAGCGTCAGATACACTTCTAGTAAATATAAATAGCCCATAAAGTGAATGGAGAACACAGTCGCCCAGATAGCCGAATTGGTAAGGCAGTCGACCTGTAATCGAAAGGCGTGGGTTCGGTCCCCACGCTGGGCGCATGTTTTTCTTTCTTTCTTTCTTCTGTATATTTAAAAAAAATGTTTACTTCATTAACCTTAGTGAAAAAGAAAAGAGCCAAACCACACCCCTATGCCTCCTTGGCTATATATATATATATAAATAAATAAATAATATATATATATATATATATATATATATATATAGAAATAAGGGTTGTCGAGAAAACACTGGTGACTATTATATATATATATATAAATAAATAAATATATATATATATATATATATATATATATATATATGAAATAGGGTTGTGACATTGAAACAAAGGGGAGGATGTGGTATAGATTGAACGAAAGAAAGAAAGTGAGAAAAAATGCCCCCAGGTTCCGAACCCACGACCAGAATACCGGTCTGAAAAAAAATGCCCGCCAGAGGTCGTGGGTCTGGAGGTCGTGGGGTCTCCGAACCCACGACCCCGGAGGCGTGGGTTCGGAGGTCGTCCCAGGTCGTGGGTGGTCTGGAGGTCGTGGGGTCTACTTCTTTCTTTCTTTCCAATTGGCGGGCATTTTTCTTCAACTTTCTTCTTTCTTTATTCTTACCACCTCCTCCCATCCGAGGTTTTCTACCACATCCTCCCTTACCCTTATTTCTGGTTATTTTCAACGATTTCTGTGCCCCTCATTTCCTCAACGAGCCCCCAATTTCCTATTCTGCTTATATATAATATATATATTATATATATATATATATATATATATTATATTATTATATATATTATATATCAAAGCAGTCCTTATTGCCAGTGCTGTTTGCGTTTTTTAACAGTGTTTTTATAGTGCCAAATGAGGTATGATTGCCTTTTTTTTATGCAGGAATAAATAATTGAAAATTCAAGTCGAGAAAAAATGCGCCGTTTTTTCCGGAATCGGGAATCGAGCCCACAACCTCCGCATAACGCGTGCGGTGCTCTACCATTGAGCTAGTTCCGCGGCGACTCCTCTCTCGACTATATCGCGGGGTTTTGTATTTACGACTGCTCAGAGCCCGGTCAACTAGCGCCACCCCTCGACCACCGCGGGAAGACGTAGAACGTCTTTTCCCAGCGGCCGCACGTAAGACGTGGTCGGAAGTCGGGGATAGCCAAAGGCATTTCAGACTGCTGAAGCCAGAACCCTCGTAATGCATTTTGTAGAAACGAGACGTACGGGACGAGGGATTCCGTAAGGACACATATCAAAGTTGCAGTCCTTATTGCCTGTGCTGTTTGGCGTTTTTTAACCAGTGTTTTTATAGTGCCGAATGAGGTATGATTGCCCTATTTTTTTTATGGAGGAATAAACAATTGGAAATTCAAGTCGAGAAAGAAGGCGCCGTTTTTTCCGGAAGCAGGAATCGAACCCAAAACCTCCGCATAACGCGTGCGGTGCTCTACCATTGAGCTAGTTCCGCGGCGACTCCTCTCTCGACTATATCGCGGAGTTTTGTATTTACGACTGCTCAGAGCCCGGTCAACTAGCGCCGCCCCTCGACCACCGCGGGAAGACGTAGAACGTCTTTTCCCAGCGGCCGCACGTAAGACGTGGTCGGAAGTCGGGGATAGCCAAAGGCATTTCAGACTGCTGAAGCCAGAAACCTCGTAATGCATTTTGTAGAACAGAGACGTACGGGACGAGGGATTCCGTAAGGACACATATCAAAGTTGCAGTCCTTATTGCCAGTGCTGTTTGGCGTTTGGTAGAGGGGCGGCGCTAGTTGACCGGGCTCTGAGCAGTCGTAAATACAAAACCCCCGCGATATAGTCGAGAGAGGAGTCACCGCGGAACTAGCTCAATGGTAGAGCACCGCACGCGTTATGCGGAGGTTGTGGGTTCGATTCCCGCTTCCGGAAAAAACGGCGCATTTTTTCTCGACTTGAATTTTCAATTATTTATTCCTGCATAAAAAAAAGGAAATCATACCTCATTCGGCACTATAAAAACACTGTTAAAAAAAACGCCGAACAGCACTGGCAATAAGGACTGCAACTTTGATATGTGTCCTTACGGAATCCCTCGTCCCGTACGTCTCTGTTCTACAAAATGCATTACGAGGGTTCTGGCTTCAGCAGTCTGAAATGCCTTTGGCTATCCCCGACTTCCGACCACGTCTTACGTGCGGCCGCTGGGAAAAGACGTTCTACGTCTTCCCGCGGTGGTCGAGGGGCGGCGCTAGTTGACCGGGCTCTGAGCAGTCGTAAATACAAAACCCCGCGATATAGTCGAGAGAGGAGTCGCCGCGGAACTAGCTCAATGGTAGAGCACCGCACGCGTTATGCGGAGGTTGTGGGTTCGATTCCCGCTTCCGGAAAAAACGGCGCATTTTTTCTCGACTTGAATTTTCAATTATTTATTCCTGCATAAAAAAAAGGCAATCATACCTCATTCGGCACTATAAAAACACTGTTAAAAAAAACGCCAAACAGCACTGGCAATAAGGACTGCAACTTTGATATGTGTCCTTACGGAATCCCTCGTCCCGTACGTCTCTGTTCTACAAAATGCATTACGAGGGTTCTGGCTTCAGCAGTCTGAAATGCCTTTGGCTATCCCCGACTTCCGACCACGTCTTACGTGCGGCCGCTGGGAAAACGTCTTCCCGCGGTGGTCGAGGGGCGGCGCGTTCTACGTCTAAATACAAAACCCCGCGGTCGAAAGAGGGTCGAGGGGCGGCGCTAGTTGAAAAAACCGGGCTCTGAGCACTATAAAAACAGTCGTAAATACAAAACCCCGCGATATAGTCGAGAGAGGAGTCGCCGCGGAACTAGCTCAATGGTAGAGCACCGCACGCGTTATGCGGAGGTTGTGGGTTCGATTCCCGCTTCCGGAAAAAACGGCGCATTTTTTCTCGACTTGAATTTTCAATTATTTATTCCTGCATAAAAAAAAGGCAATCATACCTCATTCGGCACTATAAACACACTGTTAAAAAAACGCCAAACAGCACTGGCAATAAGGACTGCAACTTTGATATGTGTCCTTACGGAATCCCTCGTCCCGTACGTCTCTGTTCTACAAAATGCATTACGAGGGTTCGGGCTTCAGCAGTCTGAAATGCCTTTGGCTATCCCCGACTTCCGACCACGTCTTACGTGCGGCCGCTGGGAAAAGACGTTCTACGTCTTCCCGCGGTGGTCGAGGGGCGGCGCTAGTTGACCGAGCTCTGAGCAGTCGTAAATACAAAACCCCGCGATATAGTCGAAAGAGGAGTCGCCGCGGAACTAGCTCAATGGTAGAGCACCGCACGCGTTATGCGGAGGTTGTGGGTTCGATTCCCGCTTCCGGAAAAAACAGCGCATTTTTTCTCGACTTGAATTTTCAATTATTTATTCCTGCATAAAAAAAAGGCAATCATACCTCATTCGGCACTATAAAAACACTGTTAAAAAAACGCCAAACAGCACTGGCAATAAGGACTGCAACTTTGATATGTGTCCTTAGGGAATCCCTCGTCCCGTACGTCTTTGTTCTACAATATATATTTATATACGATATATATATATATATATATATATATATATATATATATATATATATATATATATATATATATTTCTACATTTACACGGAAAATAATTTCGACTAAATAAAAGAGCTTGTTGGCGTTCTGAATAAGATCCCAGCAGAGCAAACCCTATAAACGTTTACAGTTATGAGAATGGCTGCCGCAGTGTCTAATCTTTTATTTGAGCTGCTGAGCGCTTGAACAAAGTTTAGATTTTCACCCTTGCGGCTCATTTTTATATCAGAAGTAAAACCTCCCGAGTGTTTATATTTGCGTGACCGTAAAAATTCTATGATGGCGAAGTTATTCAGGATCTATGAACCAGTTCACGCTACAGCATCTAGGTGATGTTTCGGTCCGTTTATCCTGCCATCTTATACCTAGCACAAAATTAAGCCAGCGGAACATATTGCGCGCGCGTTTCATCAGCCACGAGAGAAATAAGGCAAAGAGATTGTAAATATATATAAAAAAAGATGTCAGCGACGCAGAGGCACACAACCACGCCTGCTACATGAAAGGAATTCCCCGTTTGTTCCACCCTGATCAGGCTTCTTGTGTAGTAAAATGTGCACACAATAATTATATTTTTAACATGGGTAACGAAATAACCTGTTTTTTGTATTTGTTGATATGTAGTATTTAGCACCAGCATTTACAAGATAACTTGGGATTGTCATGACATTTGGGGAAAAAGATACGTGGTTTAAAAGGTGCCGCCGGGAAAAAAATGTAGAGATGATAGCGTGCGTTTTTTTTGTCAACATTACAACGATAATAAAGGAATTCTCCTCTTCCTGGTTAAAACTAAAATACAGTTTTAACTAAAAAATTTTAATCTTAAAATTTTCGGGTTGAGAATGCTTTGGCTGTGAATCAAATATTTGGGCTCAGTCTAAAAAAATTGTTTTGTTTTTATTCGAGTATTTACTGGCAAAACCATTCATAGTGGTAGAAAAGTGAAGAGTAACATAGAAAAATTACAAGAAATTACGAGTATCTTTTTGAGTAGATACGATGCTTCATTTTATTTTTCCAACTTTTCCAGGTGATGGCATGGGTACGTGACAGAACGTACATTTGCATATTTTCTTAATGTTAAAGGTGGGATCACCTACGCCCATTGTTCCAGCCACCAGTTCTTTCAAACTAAAAATTATACGTAACTGGACCGCTCTACATGGCAAGTGAATGTTTTGTTACATTGTAACTTCTTTACAACGTGGTCACAAAATTTTGCCTATGTCTTGTCTGTAACTCTTTTGCTTAATTATGACCTACAACAAGAGCTAAGAAGGAACAACAACAGGAAGCAAAGAAGGAGAAACTATTTTTTATTTGACTGCGACTAGTAAAAACAGGTGTCTCCGGCCCTGGCAAAGTTGCAGAGTGCTTTTGGGATGCGGATAGAATTTATAGTGTTGGGACTGTAGTGAGTCTGATTACGACTGCAGATTTCTTAGAAGCTACTCGATAACTTGCTTCAGTGGTTAGGAATGTGATTGTTTTGACCGTGAGTCGTGTAAGTAGTACTGTGGCGCATTCGTTCTTGTTTAGGTGGAGGCCTCCGTCTACTTACAACATCGGTTTTTTGGGTAAATTGCTGGTTTTAGTGTGTCTTGCTCTTGATTGTAGTCTGACCGTAGGGAGGGGTGGGTGTACATATCGGGGACCTGCGTTGATCGTGGGTAGTTTGCCCGTCTTGTTAGGGATGGCCTGATGTGGGTCGAGGTGAACACCTGGTTTGAGTTTCTTGGCTGAAGGATAGTTTGAACTTGAGGAATTCTGGAAGTCTACTTCAAGGAACCATGAGAGCGTGGGGCAGTGGGGCAGTGGGGGCGTCACTTGCGCTATTGGATTTCAGGGATAGCATGATTTGTTTTGACCGTGAGTCGTGTAAGTAGTACTGTGGCGCATTCGTTCTTGTTTAGGTGGAGGCCTCCGTCTACTTACAACATCGGTTTTTTGGGTAAATTGTTGGTTTTAGTGTGTCTTGCTCTTGATTGTTAGTCTGACCGTAGGGAGGGGTGGGTGTACTCACATATCGGAGGACTGCGTGATCGTGGGTATGTTTGCCCGTCTTGTTAGGGATGGCCTGATGTGGGTCGAGGTGAACACCTGGTTTTGAGTTTCTTGGCTGAAGGATAGTTTGAACTTGAGGAATTCTGGAAGTCTACTTCAAGGAACCATGAGAGCGGTGGGGCAGTGGGGGCGTCACTTGCGCTATTGGATTTCAGGGATAGCATGACTTGTTGTTGATGTTAATTTTTCCTGCATCCTGGCAGAACGTATTGTAGCAGGTCGACATATTATGAAGTTTTCAAGAAGATGAAACCGTTTAATTTATACATGATCTAGGTTGGGTGTGCTAGTTTTACCATGCAGAAGGTCCATATGGTGTAATTTCAAAGAAGCTCTTGGGTAGTTGTTTTGCCTCGAATTTTCCGTATTCTGTAGCCCACCTAGCTCAAGTAAACATTAGGTGGGGTGAAATATTTTATTTTTGCGTGTGGAGTTCTACGAGACATTTTCTGCATGGGCAGTATAGGATTAAGAATTAATTGAAAATAAAGCATACTTGTTAAGCTCTTTGAGTTGGGTTTACGACTGCCGCGGCCGTTTTTTAGAGTAATTCCACGAATGGAGCCTGACTGCACGGCTTATTTATGGTGTGATGTCCTTTTCGGGCCCTGTACATACAATCATTAAAGTATGCTTGTTGAGGTTGCATGCAGTGAGTATGGTTCACTAATCGAAAAGTAGCGGTTCGAGCACAGCGCGATCGACAATTTTTGTAGCCGGAATTGGGAATGTTGGAGAGATTCAGTGGCCTAATTCGAAGGTGGCCATGCGTTGAGAGAAGAGAGAATGTACTTGAGTATGCGCTGCATGAAGGTGTGAGATCGGTCCGGTTGTATTGCTGTTGCGTAGTTCAAATGCGAGGATAGCTTGTCCTGCTTGTTGCCCCGTCAGATTGAGTGGGTGGAGGCGTTGAGGAATATGCTTATTTTGTTGCGTATTGTGTACTGGAAGATTTTTTCCAGACGTTTTACGATACTAGATTTTTCGAGACGTTTGTTATCTTTGTGCCTTAGCATTTGGTGAATACTTTACAGCGGTCTGAATAAATTTCGCGTAAGAAGCTATTACCATGCATCGTCCCTCAGCTACGGCGATGTCGGTATCTTACAAACTGTTTCACATAAGAAAACCTTAGCCCGGGAATATATTTATTGGTGCGCTCACGGGATGGGCATGTCTTTGTGTATTTGCTTGAATTGTGCAGTTGCGGCCAGCATGCATCATGTTTGTGGCAAGCGGCGTTTGATGCGTTATAAAGATGCTGCAGAGGCCATGGTTTTCATGTTCACTTCGGGAAATATCCTCTCTTCAGTTCATCACATGTACTGAGAAACTTTGTCAGGTTAATTGGGCATCATGTTTGGTTATCTTTGTGTTAAATCGAGTGAGACATTGTTTTAAATCTTTATGGGTTTGTGTTTGTTCTTATTCGGTGTATTCTACTTTTATACGCCGCATGCGTGAATCTCTTTAGGAAGCTGGTATTACGAAAAAAGATGACTTTTTCTCTTTGCTTGCAATATTTGGAACATACAACTCCCCACTTCTAGTTCTAGTGCGTGTTTGTGGAGGTGCGTGGACTGTCTTGTTCAATTTTTGATTGGCGAATTTTGATGAGGGCACTTCTAAGTGGTGGTAGGCTCAATATTGCTTCAGTCACTGCCTGGTGGCCTAGTTTATGTAGTGTGAGTGTCTGCGTGTTGCCAGATAATTGTTTAATTGTTTAGAAATATTAGAGAAGTGGTTGTGTCGCCTCCTGCCAGTGGTCTCTGTTCGCGTTTGTAGATCCGGTTTGGTGAGGAGAGTCAATTGCCGTTTTCTTGCTTCCAGACAGATGATTTTCGTGAGAGCGTAACCGCACCCAGGGGTGGCATGCTAAAATACCAATAACGAGAACTTTGTGTTCCAGGTTTCATGTGCGCCTTCCAAGATGACATATTTGCGGTAGTGTTCAATATTGTTTGTGAGCTGCATCTGAGGGTGTGTGCAATTTTCGGTTCTTCGGTCGGAGATTCTATGGTGTCTCAAAGTGTTGTGGATTGTCATGTTTGCAAAGACCCATTGTTGAGCGCTCATGTTAAGTTTTTCGAAGATTTAGTTATTTAGAGGTCGGGTATCAACTAAGCATGAACTATGTCCGTGAATGTTGAAGTTCTGCGTGACGAATTTGTTGATAGCGTCACTTTGTGCGTTATCTCCAGAAATAGCACTACCGGGCAAAGTGGGACTCCTACACTGAGAGCTGGTTTTAGTACAAGGGCGCAGCCCTTTTTTGGCCCCATCTCTGGTTTCACGGCAGCGATGGCGTTACAACGATGCGAACGACGAGTAAAGCGAAAAGTGTAAGAAAACAAAGGAGAAGACTGTTGCGGTAATGTGAGGGGAGGGTGGTTTGCGTTAGGCGTGAGAAGCGTCTCCGAGAGTGTGTGGGAAGCCAGTGTGCTAAGCCTGCACGAGACGCTCCTTAGCGGCGACGTATGGTGAATGTGTGCGGAGGTGGCATGCGTTCGACAATGATGTGGGCTAACGTTCCGATACGCAGTTTGCGGTCGTTATCTAAACTCACTAGCACGTCCGAACTCTCTGACATTTGCTTGGAAGGTCCAAATATAATTGGCAACAACATCGTGGACGGGGGCGATGCGTGGCGAGATAACTGGAGTATCCCGCACCGCCATGAGTTCACTTGTCATGTGAAAACTTCCTGACACGCACCAGATATGGGTCGTGACCTGGAACACTTCAGTTCGCGCTGTGCACATACGATTCTTTGTGGAGTATAGTAATCGTCACGGAATTTTTTAACAAGGGCGGTTCATTGCGATTGCGTAAACTGATTTCATTCTAAGCTGTTGAGGTTGCTGTTGTTTTTAGCATATCGGCAGAGTGTTTTGAATCCTTGGCGTCCCGCATGACATCTCGTGCGGCGTCCAATGTTTCGGGACACTGTATGTACAATTTTTATGTTTGTAATGCCTCGAAATATAGCCTTGACAATGGTGCTTTTTTCCCGTCATTGCTACATTTATTTGGTTGGTGCTGCCTGTGTGGGAAGTGTAGTGGCCTGACTGTTGGTTGCATAGAGCTTCTTCTGAGAATAAGTACGGATATTCCTCTACCGGATGGAGATTACCTTCATTTGGCCTGGCATTATAATACAAATGTTTGATAATACCATCTCTAAGGCTGGTATCTCGTGGAAAATTAATTCGTAATGCTGACTTGCTGCTATAAACACAAGTTGATGCAATCAGCATTTTATATAAAAGGAGTACGAGTTTAAAAACTGCACAAAATATCTTTGGAATCCCAAACACATAAAAATTAGGAATAGGATAAAATCACAATAAAAGCATCACATCCGCGCACTAGTCTACGAGGAATCAAGAAGCTATTGTTCCTCCTTATCTGCAGGCCAAGAAGGCTCGCTTAAACATGATACGCGATTCTTAGTTATAGGACAACATTAAACTTTTTGTTGCAGCTGGTCACCATGCGTGAAAAAAATTCAGCAATAATTAAATGTTGCGAGCAGCCACTTGCGCAGCAATGCACTGACGGTGGAAACTGATGTGTTATATTTTACGGTTTTGGGATGCCGCGCCTTCACACATCCAGTCGATTGCGCAATGTCCACTTTGCTGTACTCGATCGACAAGAGGTAAACCGCTCCTATGTGGCTTGCCAGAAGCCTCTCTCCGTAGTTAGCACTCAAACCTGTCTTCCTTTCTATGGGTTGTCAAACACAACTAAGCTTGCACAGAACTAAGGTGACCTTCACTTCATCTTCAGTCACAATTTCCTACCGCGTTATTAGTGGTTCATGTTAGGAATGGCTGTTGGATTTTTTGTGCTGTTTTTTTTTGTGTTCAAAATGTTTTGTGTTCAAAATGTTTCATTAGCCTTTCGCAGGTTTGCGCAATCTCAAACTAGGGATAACGAGGTTATTCTAAACTACTTACCTTTGCTATTTTAACTGGACCCAAAATCATGCGAACACGTTTTTGGTAACAGCTATTAGAGCGTGTTCATTTATAGATTACTTTAACGTTTTTAATTGCGCGGACCGAACACCAAGTATTGGTTGGGATGGCCGCGGGTTATACATATAAAAACCTATTCACCTTTACCCCATGGTATGTTCGCCTTACCGTTGGCTGCATTCTATAACAATATCACAGTTATCCCCGAGCATTTGTCGTTTGAAAATTTGAGAACATAGGTGACCATCTTGCGGTAATCGAGCACTTTGAAAATTAACGAGGAATACTCTAGGTATGACAACCTCTTTTGTAATGTGCGACGAAAAATCTCTACTTCCCAAGTTACGTAACTCCCAAAACCTACAATCACACTGAGTGTCCTGCTTACCTCAATGAGTATAACGGGCACTCTACATACGACACATTATGCTGTGAACGTTAGGGGAACACAAGTAGCACCGAGGAGCTCTAGAAACCCCTTAAAATTTTTATGCGGAAGTTCAAAATGCCAAAAATAACCTTAACATATTTGTTTCTGTAAACAACGCACCAGCCAGAGGTATCTTTAGGGCTTCAAAGTAAAAACACCAAAAAAGAGGCAAGCACAAAGGGAGGACAACAAGGACTGCCGTGTCCTTTTGGTCTACTCTCTTTCTTTTCTTCTTTTTGCGCTGATTTGTCCTTGGAATATGTAGCAACATGGCCAGTTTTGCTTTTATATCTTTCCGGGCTGTTGTTTCTGAACATGAGAAATTGTGCAAGGCAGTGCGCTGATTTATGCAGGCGAACCTTTCTCCTTTGCGCGTGATAAGCTATTTCGTTACTCTGAATATAAATACACTTGCAGCTTCCTCGCGGACCATAATACTGGCAATGGCTGTTTGAAGGCCATTTTGTTTTCTTCAAATCACGCGGGTTCATGCTGGTGGTAAAAGCGTGTATTACCGGAGATAATATTGAACGGGCCTACAAGACGTGTTCTGGTATTGTTTTTAGTGGGTCTTTGAGCACATCACTTTTCGACTACAGTCTACTCATGTTAAATTGCAAACGAGGCTTTACGTACACTGGTCACTAGTATGATTTTATAATTTGTAGCCCTGCAATTCAATGAATATTTTCTCAGTTCGGTCAAGAGAGCAATTCGAAAAACGTAACGACCTCACAGAGATAATGTTCGATTTGTACAGGATTTTTTTTACGTATGTTGTAAATTATAACATCCCAATCAACGATATTATAAACGTTTCAACTAGAGTACTTTCCGGCTATCTTTCAACATCGAAGTTCCCAAAAAATACAGCCTACATTAACTCGCCTCAAACTGAAGAATAAAACTGGCGATGCTGTATTAACTTGTTTCTCCAGCCATTTAAGCAGCGCCTTGATCAGGTATCCCCACATTAAAAATGCACATCAGACTATAATAAAGAAGGCGTGCCGATCGACTTTTGTAAAGCCTTGTGTCTATCATATAAAGTTTGGTTATAGAGCACAAGCGTATAGGCTACAAGAACCGGCTTACCCCATGTATGTAATGGGGCACACCTTGTATATTTAATGAGAGTAACACACTTGAAAGCCAACTATTGCGCACGTAAGAAAAATATAACTACAAAATTGTAAAGTCCATTTTTATCTGCACTGCTAATCTCACGATATAACAAAAAAAACGGTGTGACTGTAACTTTCACAGGTCTCTTCGTGCCTAATTCTAACCCTTCCACGGAAAGATAGATTACAAGTTCTATAAATCAGAATGAGGTTGCAGCTATTGGGTACATATTTCAATACGCACTTTCAGGTAAGCCATTTTTTAACAAAAGAAAACGATTCAGCTTATCATCACACTGCTTGACATGTGGTTGCACGTTGTGTTTTTAGGAATAGGACATTTCATCAATAATAAACCAGCTGAGAGGAACATTTGTTCAATCTAATCATCACCATCATCTTCTTCAACACCTTACTGCAGTTCACAGCATGACTCATATCTTTACAATGCACCTCCAACGGCTGCTTTCCTGCTATGCTAGAGTCTATTCTTTTCCCTCCGCTTTCTGATTTCATCCCTCCATTGTGTTATTGGCCTTCTCGTAGACCGATATCTTCAAATCCATTCTGTTACTCAGTCGCTCACTAGTGTAAAGAACTAGGCTATCTTTTACTAGAGTTGTCTCCATGATCCAGGAAGCTCGTTTACGGTGCCTGTGGGTTGCTCCAATATTGATTCGTTTTTGGAACGGTTCAGCCAACATGAATTGGTTTCCGTTGGTTTATTAGGGCACCAAATAGGCGCCATAGGTCACCACCAGCACATTGTGGGGGTTGAATATTGCTTTTTGGTTTAATGAAGGTAGCTTTTTTTTTCGGGAGTCTTTGCCGAAAGCACTCGTGCATATACGTATTCAGCTCCGAATGTACCCCTATGAATGTGGTCGCTTCTGCAACCTGTCCAAGATAGATATAAACACCTACTTGTTTAGCGGTTCATTTATTAGGCTGAAGATAGCGCTTTAGGGCTGTTTATTCATCATCACCAATGATTTATTTATGTTGGTCTTTACCTAAAGGGCCTTCCGATTTAATTGCAGTTCGACAAACCTCTTTTCAAGCTCTTTCAAGTACTTACGACTACTGCGTCGGAAACATTTCAAAAAGCTGAACTATTCTCAATTTGTCCGGGTTGGTTAGTTTCGCTTGTCAAGCTTCTTGAATCCCCCTTCAGCTGTTCTGTGTATAGATATGTCAGGGTGATATCACACTGTCGTTTGATATTTGGATTCGGGAATTTGTTTCCGCAAAGTAGGTAATTTTAGAATGAGGAGGTTTCAGTGTAACAAGCGGAGAAGATCAAGATGGTTGACGTTACACAAAGGCAACGTGTATGAACGGGTAAGGTAAATAGCAAGATACGGAAACGAACGTTAAACTAATAAAGTCCAATGAGTTATTCCGAAGAGTGCATGTCCTATGAACAAAACCATTGCCTAAAAGAGTTCACGCTCACGTCTGGGTTTCTGTCGGAGAGTGGCTCGGTGCGCAGGGCTTACTGCTCTGGGCTCGATGCCCTTGTCGATGCCGGTCGTGCGGCCGATAAATGGCACGTCGAATCGGGCTCTGGTGCCCCATGGTCGGCCTCGTATGAAAGTTGTTTCGTCTTCAACGCGCAAGGTTCAACTCGAAGCGGAGCTTCCCCGTACGTTCGCGTCCGCAAGGTCGCTTTACAAACCGGGTTCCTCCTGCTCTCCGTGGCAACCCCGTTTTCTTCCTCTTCCCTTCCGGCGCAGATATGGCATTGGCAGTCTACAAAGAAAGGATAAAAATTTGGCTCGGCTCTGAGTCTCCTGGGTGATGGCGCTCACCGGAGAAATCGCCGAGAGCCGCTTTTCTCCTTCCTGCAACTTGCCACCTCGTTTCCGCTTCTCTTCATCCTCTTCCTTCTTCCCAACGCGATCCTCGTCGGCCACTCGTGAGCACATCTTCTACCTCACTTCTAAGCGCTGCAACAAGCGCCTGCTTACAGTCGTCAAGCAGTATAATGTAGGTCTCTGTTTCTGGTTGTTTTAATGCGTCTGGCCCCCCTGCCGTGCGTACTGTGTGATTGTTTTGCCATCGTGTATATATGCTGAATACAAGTGCACGATAACGTTCGGAATAGAATGTTGGCTGCAGGCACAATCGAATATCTCCATTAAAATTATTCAGATTCTCAGCAAAGTTTGGGAACTACTCCTCTTAAGGTTTATTTCTGTATCTAGTGATGAATGCGCTATTACCAGCAATAATCGATTCGATGCGGTTTTGAGAATGGTTGCAGGCACGGTTCAGGTGCTTCTCAGAGACTATGTTGGCCATTCGTGAACAATGGATGCCTTCAGCGAGTCTTGTGTATTATGCCACTTTTGTTAGACACTCTGGCAACGATGCCCCAAAACTAGTAGTGTAGCGGATTGAAATCTAAAGAACGATGAGGTCAGAAGTTGTGAGTGACGTGGTCGGAGAAGTTGTCAGCAATCCACCCTTAGGAAACGCAAGTGGTGTGTGCATGAGCTGAACCTTGGTAAAAGAATTACGTCTTCCTTTCGAAACACTGCCTATCATTGCAATAAAATGGCGACATCCACAGACACGAACGCGGCAGCAAAAAACGCAGATTCGGTGTCCAGAAAATGTGGCGGCACGACGTCATCTTCGTTGCTGAGAGATTTAACACCACGCACGAAGGAAATTTTCTTAGAGAAGCTGTTGAGCCAATCGTTTGTTTATGGTGTCTGATGTTTTAAATACAGCAGAAAATGGCAATTTTTTTATTCCTCATGACTGGCACGTACCCACGTGCGAGAGCAATTGCCAAGAAATCGGGCATGAGGTTTGGTAATGCGCCCGCCCAAGATAACGGCAAATTGTAACCTTAGCGACGTTTCTGCTGAAAGAGTGCATTATTTAAAAATAGAATTGCTTTAAAATTGAAAGTAGAGTTCGGAACAGAAAAATTACCTTTTGAGCAGGAAAAAGTACATACAAGAGTCAAAGCTAACAAGGCAGGCGACTGGTCTCAGTAATATTAGTAACATAAGCATTATTGGCCGCAGCCACCGCCCGGTCACAATGTCCCAATGATGCGGCCCGAAACGATTGTAGTACAGGTATGGAACCAGGAATACCAATTCGCTTCAAAGCGATTCTAATATGATGTTGCCTCATCAGTGAAAAACTGCTGCAATGCAAGAAGAAGTGCTGTAGTCTCATATTGACCTAAAACAGCACATCGGGAGGTGGAGGCGAGACCAGCCCGGCGCCTATAAAACTTCAGTTTCGCAAATCGACATCTTAAGCTTGTGAATGTGACCTCGCAATAACGAGATTCACAAAAACAGTATTTCATACTATGTTTTAAATGTACATAATCGTCAACATTTGTGACGACCCCTTCCGGTTCTCTTGCTACATATTGAAAGGTACGAAACGTTGCTCCTGCTACAATAAAATGAATAACGATTATGTCAAACTTAGGGCCTCCCTACCACGATTCCGTCGAGAAGGCAGTCGGTTCAAGCAGCAGTTATTATTTGTGACCGGGAAAAAAAGAAGCACATGTTCCGAATCGAAGGCACAAGAAAGACAAAAGCACAAAGGAGAGCGGAATTTTGGATGATTACAGCACAGAAGACAAGGACAAGGAGTCTGTGTTTATGGATACAGTTGGGTGCTGCGGAGGTATTTCTTTTTGGGCCCGAACTATCGCAATGAATCGTGCTCGTGCACGCGCGCCTTGAGCGCACGTTCGTCAAAGTGATACGACCCAATTAGGGCGATTGGCCAATATTGACCTTAAGGATATAGCTTTTTCGGAGAGTCTTGAGCGCACGCTCTTCGAGCGAAGCATACCTATTACGGATATTAGACAACAAAACCCAAAAAAACTCCTGCGTCGCTTCATTAAACAACACTTTTTTGAACGAAAAAGTCACGTCGTAACGTATACTGCTTCTTTGTCCTGGTTTCGTCGTGCGTGAGTGTTTGGTATAGACGTTCCGCGACTTGGTGTCGAAGCTTCTGTAGGTCATCATTCACTCCCCATGGCCCGGTGGTGAATAGCTCCCATTGTCGAGGAAGAGGGTGCGTTTAGAGAGGGTCGGCGTGAAACGCATCCGCAAAGGACGGTAAACCGTGCTTGCCGAGAGGTGTACGCAAGCGTCGGGCAAGAAGAAGAGCTCACTGTGGGCTTGCTGAAAGTACGGTCATTGATATATCACGCCGCTCACGTCAACAAAGAAATCACAACGATCGGAAAACTCGATTTTGTATCTGTCAGGGACTACCTACAACAGCTTCGCCATTTCAGTCTTGGGCGTTAGTGGAAGCTACCCTTATTTTTAATTTTTTTATCACGGTGCGCACCTCTTCAGCGCCTGCCGAAAGCCACGTGTCGTTACCGTGGTTAACATTTTGGACTTTGTCAAAAATATTCCGAGAAAAAAACTAACGCCTTTTCAGCTTGGTTAGCAAACGCTTCGAGTGGAGCAGACAACTCTCCCGAGTTCAATACACATGAATTGCGCCCTCCTAAGGATATAAGAATGGTAGTTCGAGGCCTCCTGCGCAACGAACCTGATTGTCAAGTCAGCAAAATGAAGTTCCTTCGCAATAATCCTCATTTACTTCTCTGGGAACTTACTCACGACGCCTTCTAGGCGCCAGAGCAAAGGGGTGGTTCAGACGAAGGGCAAAAATGACTGTGGTTTATCGTCTTCCCCGACGATGCCATTCTATATCCACAACACATCAGCTCTGTCCGCTGCTTGCAAAGGAAAGACTTCGCTACGGTCACTAAGGTGCCAATTTCAAAGTCGCTGTGGTTCGCAGCCAGTGCGACGAGGACTACACGGCGTTTTATTTTTCTCCAATTTGTAGGTTTCCATCTTAATACACACTAGATAGTATGAATGATAAGCGATTGACGAACAAGGAGCCGTAAAACTAGATAAATATGATGAGCCTACTGGTAGCTATGGCAATAATTAATGGAGCTCACAAATACCTCGCGCCCCCGCTACAGAGGTTTTTGATAATCTGCGGATTTATTTATTACTTGGTGCGTGACATCAATTTGATTCATTGTTGAGTATATGTTCCTCAACCGAGTAAACTCTTGATATTTCGGAATCTTATGTCGCTTATGCTCCAAAATATAAATTTGGAAAAGAGCTTGTAAACAACTGAGAGTATGCTGAGTGCTCTGTATTTTAAATTTTTTTGTACCTGGCTTCCTAAATATAGGAAATGTTTTGGAGTTTTTCTGGCTTTGTAAACCCTCCAAAACATCTTCGATCATTATAAAAATAGTGCTGCAAGCAATTCAACTACGATATTTGCTTCTTGTATAAAATATTCAATATATTATTAACGTAGTTCGGAGATTTTTCTTTCATGGAAAAGAGAGCCTTCCCTGCTTCCCGATTAGTTATTTGTGGGATATCGCACGCCAAGCTTTTGCGCTCCGTATGTTGCAACGGGCTTACGTAGCTGGCGTATAGACTGAGGTAGGGTCTATTTTTTTGAGTCTGTGGGCAGCAAAAAATACGCTCGCTCCTTTTCTCTATCAAGCTTTCTTCAGTTCTTCTAACTTTCATAGCCCTACTTTTTCTCATCTAATGCCTGGGATCTGTCTCTAGTAGTATAGGTAAGCTTTTTACTCTCGATAATGTTCGTACGTTGTACATTGCCAGGTTCATATTTTAAAGGTGGCGTCAAGAAACCTAAAACCTCAGCACCGGGTTGTATCCGCTGCTTTTGTCACGTGTTTTACAGCTGGTGGGGACTAAGGGCCCATTGTTGCTTTGGACTGTCATGGCAATCGGGGCCGACTACAACACAAGCGTGTTCATAAACCTATCTGGTGAAAGAGAGCTGTGGGCACCTCTAAGAGGTTTCCTTGCGTGACTCCATTTTGGAGTCTAAGGTATTCTGAACAACGTGGACATGCTAATCTGGCAGAACTTCATGGTTGCATGAGTGGTGCTCCGGCAGGCAGACAGAGAACGTTCATGTTGTGTGGCCATAAACATGCCGCTACTGTATGGAACTATAAAAATTACGAATATTCCTATACATAAATGCTAAATAAAATGTTGTGCCAGCAGGAAGTGAAAGCTCCCTGCTGTGGCAGACTTCAATTGGCAAAAAAACGGCGACTGGCTGACTGCATTCAAAACTGTTTATTCCACTCCGAGTTATGCACCCTAAGCGGAAAAATCCGTTTTGATTTAATTTTAGTATCATTCGCTTGCAATAGAACGGACCGCTTTGAAATCTTAGGGAGATTGACATCAGGCTGTCTAGTCCCAGAACTATCAGGGCCAAACTTGTGACCAAGATTCGAGAGATTAGGTGGGACTTCGCAAGTTGTAGCCACTGTGTCCCCATATCAGATAATAGCGTGCATTTGACTACTCTGTGATCTCAGTAATGCCAGCAGCGCCTTCAATGGCTGTGCCTGACTCCTTTTGAAAGAGAGATACACGGATCCAAGCAACCAAGAGTTGAAAGAGTTTGCTTGTGTTCAGTAAGAATAGCCACAGTAACTCAAAATTAATGAACAAAGAGTGTTTTGTCGACTATTGTCGTACCCTTGAAAGGGGGTCACCGGGCTGAATTTTAAAAAAGTTCTGTTGGTCGAAGAGGTCCATTACATGATGATAGACAAGAGGAAGTATGGGTGACTGCATTAGAAACAATCACTGCTGCAGTGCAAGCTTAGCTATAGACAGTTAACGAATACTCCAAAGGCAGCAACTAGTTTTAATAAAATGTAACAAAATGTTAATCACTAGAGGCAATTTAGAAACTATCTTCAATAAAATGTAAAAAATAGTGTTTATCAGTAGTGGTAAACTATTTAAAAGATCACAACTCAACTCAATAGGAGTATGCCGTTCATTCGGATATCACGAGTACTATCTGTCAACTTTTGAAACATTTTAAATAAAGTTCAATAAAACCCAAACCTTAAGATCAACATGAGACAAGTGGGCTGTCTTTCGTGCAGCCTACTGTTGGGTGTTGCTCTTCTAAAGACATTAAAAAGCACAAAACTATACTTCGCAAACCTATGGCAAGGCTTTCTCTTTTTTATTGTGTGATCCAATATTTGCTTAGACAATGCGAATGTGCCCGTTAATGTGAAGAAGACTATATGCAATAAAAGAAGAACTAAATGGTAATTGACGGGTTAGGTCAAACACGCTTTCCTTGAGTATGAAGTGCAGCATACAAGAGAGCCAGAATCAATTTTTGCAACCTTTTTAAATTGCTGGTAACTCGACGAATTTTTTTTTCATTCAAATGTGCGATAGTAGGCTGGGTAGCACTGCAATATCTGTTAAGAAATTTTTAAGAAATATATTTAAATAAAAAATATTACATAGGCCACTTTGGAGTAAGTCTTCTCACAGTGAGGGCAACAATGTCTAAAAGGTTGATGAAATCTTTCTTTCTATTTAGAACTACATCGCCTGGTACATTGAGCGAGTGACGACGACTAGCTGCACCAGTATTGAATGGATAGCGCGATCGCGTGCACTTCTGCGGAACTCGGAGCATAAGCTGGGAGAGAAGTTCTGGACAGAAAATGACTCCATGTAGTAGCTTGTGCAGGAAAACAAGATCTGCTCGATCACGCCTAGAACTCGAGAATAAGCTTACGTAGCTGATGTTGACTAGAGGACGAAACAGAACTGCGTCCTAGCGGTGTTCATATATTGACAAAACATTTTTCTGCACTCGTTCAAGAAACTGGTTCTTGGACTGGCGGGTTCCATTCCAAACGACAGATCGGTATTTTATTTGGGGCAGGCAAACTTATCAGTAAAGCTTTAAAAAGGAAAAGTAGAAGTGAAATCTCTTGTAAACCAGCACCCTGCACCCAGAGGGCGGAGGGCCTGCCTGACCATCTTTCTTTTATGGGCAGTGAAACTGAGGGAGCTGTCGAACAGCACTCCAATGTCTCTAACCTCGGAAACTTTTGACAGACGAATAATAGTATTAATAATAAAAAATAATATTATAACAATATTTAATCAATCAAACAATGTTTATTATAGTGCCCAGGAACAGCGGAAGCCTTCGTGCTGGAGCACTTAGGGGGGAAATGCAGCACTGTAGTAATCAACAATTTGCTAATGAACATTCAGTGAGCAAAAAAAACCTATGAAAACTGCAAAAAGATTAGAAATAAAATAGGCCAATCCAGCTGACTTTACACAATAAATTCTTGCGGGCGCACAGAAAAGGTATAAGACAGCAATGAAATACATCAACAGCTGCCAAATCAACACTGAGTAAGCAAAAAATACGAAGAAACTTCAAAAAAGAATAATAAAAACACCATAGTGTAACTTGGCCAACATTAAACAACCTAAAGAAACTGTATTGTCCGGTCAATTGCAAGAAGACATCTTACAATAAGCCTAACTATACGGAAAGGTGAGTGAAAAGAAGAAAGTCTTTACAAGATTCCGGAATGCATAAATTTTCAGTTTCAAATAGACGCATCAAGTGAATATGGCAACTTAAATTGATAAAAAAAGACAGAAAAAAGAAAATTCTACGATATTTACAGTCGCAGTATCAGCACAATACACGAATAACCAGGAACAAGAACAAGCTCGGTGAAGTCAATGCACACGTCAGGACTATAAGTGAAGAAAAGAGCACTGCCATGATGAACCTATGGTGTCAGAGCTAACAACCCGCCCAAAAACTCCCGAAGAGTACGGTGAAAAATATCTAGCTTCTCGGAGTGAACATTATGCAGATGCTGCCTCCTTTGAAGAGGAGAACGAGTGCTGAGAGCTCCAGCTGTTTTAAAAGGGTGGGCAAGCCTTGTAGCTTTTTGCGAACACGAAAACTGACTGATTCAAGTATTTCCGGCATAAAATATATCCTTGAAGCAATTTGTATTAAAAAGAAGATCTGAGTGGTTCCACCGGAAACTTAGAGAAAAAGTTATAGGGAGAGGCTCCGAAAGAAAACGATGCCTAAATATTGATGAAAATTTGGTCTGTATACGCTCTATACGTTGACAGTTGGAACTACAGGTTCCATTCAAAACGACAGAAGCATATTCTAGTTGCAGAATACAAGGCGTTCTGAATAGTTTTAGCAATGAATAAGGAAACCGGAATTCTGGTGGAACCTGCATACAGCCCGAAGAGAGCGGAGCACCCGCCCAGTAAGTTGAGTGACATGAGGCTAGAAAGATAAGGCACTGTCAAAAAGCACGCCGAGGTCTCTGATCTCTCCAAGCTCTATTTATTTATTTATTTACAATATACTGCGGTCTTGAAAAAGACCAAGCAGGAGAGGCAAAAAAATTTAGTGGAAAACACACGTAAGCGTGATAGATGAATGATAAAAACAAGCGTACACAAAATACAAGAAGATAAGTACATTACACAGAGATGTATAGATGAGCCTAAACACAGGTTAACACGACCTTCAGAACAACGGAGATGAGTATATCTCCCTATTATACAATCACAATTGCAATAAACAGTAAAGCAAGTCGAGTACAGACTACAGTACAGACAATATGGCACGCTCAAAATGGCAAATGGACTGAGATGTGAAGACCACTTCAGGCAGTGAATTTCATTCCGATACTGTACGTGGAAAAAACGAATTCTTGAACATGTTTGTGCGGGCTCGATACGGAAGCAAATTGTGCGTGTGCCGATGTCTCGTGGGGCGCGATTGAAATGGCTGAATGTATACCGATGCATTTACCTTTGTGGAACCAGTATAAAGAGCAAACACAGTTTTCAGCCTATCAATTTTCGTCTATCTTCCAGGGTTGAAATGTTGTTCGCCAGCATTAGAGAAGTTGGCGAGTCAGTGGTCCTATAGTTGTTGAAAATGAACCGTATAGCGCGTCTTTGCACCATTTCAAGCCGGTATTTACCTTTTAAGGAAGGGCTCCCATACAACCGAAGCGTATTGCAGTTTAGGAAGTATTATCATTTTGAAGGCCAGTAATTTGAGACTGCATTGGTGACGCTTTGAGTTGATGCCGTAAAAAGCCTAACTTGCGTGTGGCAGATGCGCAGATGTTTTCTATGTGCTTTGACCACGACAGAGTATTGGTGAACGTTATCCCGAGGTACTTTGTACTGGCTTTTTTCTACCACTGGTGCCCCATTTATTGAATAGGAAAACTGAAAGGGTTGTTTTTGTTCGTTACACGAAGTAGAACTGTTTTGTCGGCGTTCAAGCTCATACCCCAGGTAGCGCACCACTGACCAATTCCCGTCAAACTGGTGTTTAACAAAACTGGTCATCGGTGTCCGTGATTTCCTTCGAAAATAAGACAGTCCGTCTGCAAACAATTTAATAGAAACTCTCGGGTCAATAGCAGATGTTATGTCATTGATGTAATTAAAAAAGAACCGGTCCCAAAACACTGCCTTGTGGAACGCCGAGATGTTACACCAAGTCTTTCAGATGCGCACCCGTCGACTGCCACAAACTGTGTTCTGTTTGTTAATATGATTTGATCACGTTATTATAAACGCAGGAAGACCCAAAGAAGAAGCTTAGTGGGTAGTTTATCATGGGGTACGCGATCGAAGGCTTTACTGAAGTCAAGAAAGACTAATCTATTTGGCTAGATGAATCTAAAGCTTGTGCGATATTCATGAGTAGTTGTAACAAGTTGAGTAGTGGTAGAAAGGTTTTTGCGGAACCCCTGTTGGAATTCGGAAATGACGCTGTTTGTTTCCAGAAATTGTTAATAAAAGAGGCGAATATGTGTTCCAAAATTTTGCAGCAGGTTTATGTTAGTAGATGGGTCGATAATTTTCCATTTTCAAGCTATTTCCTTTTTTAAAAACAGCCACAACGCGGGCTAGGCGCCAATCATCAGGCAAGACTGAGTGGCGCAAGCATAAACAAAAGATGGCGGTCAAAATGCGCGATATCGGCTCGGCATAACGGCGCAAAAAAGCATTTGGAATTAGGTCTGGCCCTTCTGACGACTTTTCATTTATATCCAGCAGAAGTGCGAGAACGCCTTCGCAAGATATAAAGTCAGGATCAATATCAGTCACATTAGTAAACAGCCCGTTAATTTCAGTCTGGGGAGAGAAGGCCGAATGGAAATACTCATTCATTGTATTAGCAATGCTCTTTGTTTGAGTTATAAGGAAAACGATGCCTAAATATTGATGAAAATTTTGTCTGTATACGCTCTATACGTTGACAGTTGGAACTACAGGTTCTATTCCAAACGACAGAAGCATATTCTAGTTGCGGAATACAAAGCGTTCTGAATAGTTTTAGGAATGAATAAGGAAACCGGAATTCTGGTGGAACCTGCATACAGCCCCAAGAGAGCGGAGCACCCGCCCAGTAAGTTGAATGACATGAGGCTAGAAAGATAAGGCACTGTCAAAAAGCACGCCGAGGTCTCTGATCTCTCCAACTCTAGACAGGTAACCGCCGTTAATACTGTAGCAAAATAGATTTCGGTTTGTTTTCTGCTGTAAGACATGACCTTTGATTTTGTAGAGTTAGGATTTAATGTATTCTCTGAGCACCACTTACAAAATGAGGCTATATCTTGCTCCAGGGCAATGCAGTCATTAATGGACTCAATCCGTCTGAATATTTTATTGTCGTTAGGGTAAAGAAGGAAAGAAGACATCTTAATTGCGGGTGACACATCATTCACAAAAATGAAGAACTGGAGAGGCCCCAACACGGAACCTTAGGGACACACCGCTTGTTGATCTGTACATAGCAGACGTCTGCCCGTTAACCCTAACGAATAATAATAATAATAATACTGATACTAATATAATATTATTATAATAATAACAATTTATTGAATCAAACTTTATTAATAAAGTGCCCAAAACACCGAAACCTTCGTGCTGGCACAATAAGAGGGTAAAAAAGGCAGCACTGCAATCGATGAGCGACTGACGCAAACAGGCATTGAAAAGGTGGGTGGGTAAAAAACAATAAAAACTATAAATTATACGAAAAATAGAAATAAAACATACCATAAGACCTATGTTGCGCGACTAACCAAGACTTTAAATTCTGGGTTATTGCAAAAACACGTCGTACAATAAACATGGCGATAGGAAAAGGAAAGTGGAAGAGGAGTGACTACAAGTACGGGGTAGCAAGTAGCATCAATTACACCCGAATCTATGGAACGAAATACTAGATATATTTGTAACTATTGACAGAAAATGATACATAGTGGAAACATATAATGCGGTGACCTTCCAGGTAGTAATAATATTAACACTATTATTATAATACAAATAATATGGTGTTTCAATTGATCAATCACTTGTTGCATGCCGAAAAACACCCGGGGGCTCTTTGTGCTGGTGCACAGCAAAACTTTAACCATGATGTTCATAACTCACCAATATAATATTGGGCGTTAATAGTTAGAGTTTAACAGAAAAACCTGCACATTTTGATATAAACACAGTTCGGCAGCAGTGCTCCTACAGCAAACAACTGAAGTAGCACTGCGGTGTTTTTAGGCAACGTCCTTTGCCCCATGCATTGTCGTAATTGACACAAGCATCCAGACGGCTGGAGCACCTTTCGTCCGCAGCAACCACTACCCAGGCAGCTGACCTTTCTAAAACTGCGCAGCTCGGCACGACATTGGTGTGGGATAAAAGTGGCCTGTGCTTTGGCGAAGGAACCCGTTCGGAAGCGATGCTTCTAGATCAAACACCTGATGTAGCCTTGCGGTGTTTGTTTACGCAGGGAGACTATTTGCTGGCAAAAATGTTGCCCGCTGCACCGCTTCCAACCACTCGGAGTGCTCCTTGTTTTTTGTTATTCTTTCTCACTGGTTGATTTATTGATGATGTTCTCTATGGCCATGTCAAAGGGAGCAAGTATATAGAACAGTGTCTGGAAGACTTTAATAATAAACTCCACCACGAATTTTGCACTCTTAAACAAAGTTTTAAATAATGCTAAGATACATTTGATGGTATGAATGAAATCCAAAAGGACATGAAGGAGCTGACGTTGGAAACAAGGAGGCTTGTAGATAGAAACCTCGATCTCGAAATGGAAAATAATAACCTTCGTCACCAGTTAGAAGAACTTGAGCAACAATGCTCAAACAAAGAGGCTAAACAATGTTCAAAATAAAGGACCGCCTGCGGAATCCCATTAAGTAGAAATCATGAAAGAGATTGGCAAAAACCTAGGTCACAAAATTGTCGATACTAATATCGACATCTGCAACGAGGTTGACATACTACACTAGAAAAACAGAAAAGTAATTTTTCGTTTCACCCCTAGAAGAATGCGGAAAGTGCTACTTGCCAAGGCCAGAAAAATGCGAATAACTACCGACGCCCTCGGCATTGAAGGAGCGAGTAAGCCTGTGTTCCTGAATGGACACCTGACCCAGAAGAATACGCGATTGTGCGGAGCGGGTACCGCAAAAAACCAGTTGCCTGGAAGTATGTCAGGGCCAGCAATGAAAACGTTGGCACACCGAGGCCAGTCGACACCCATTCTGCACATTTCCACAATGGCCGATGTCGAACGCATGAAGACGCAATCGCCCGCTGCATCTTTATCTAAATGATAGCGCGAAGCAAGTCAACCTCTCATGCATGCAGTTCTACCGTGCGCTCTGAAAATTTATTATTATCTGTCAGATAGTTTGAAGAAAGTTGATGAGTAGTACCAGGTATGGTATCAATAGCTTCAATGAATATACAGCTAACATGAAATGGTCACGCAAGGCTGTGTCTTTATTTTACTGAAGTTTAAGTTTGGTAAAGTTGTTCACAAAGGTGAACAACTTGGGGTTTATTTCGAACAACTCTTTCCAAAATTTGACTTTTTGTACTTTACGAAACCGTGGTAACAGATGCGAGCGATGTGTGTTTGTTTGGTGGCTATTCCCATGTCGGGTTGTTTAGAGCTGAACATCGTGGTGGTGCTGTTTCAGTCTACGCCAAAGCTGGGATAAATGTTACCTAATGGTGAGTATTCTGCTATTCATAGTGATTTCGAAGTGGTCACGATGCACTGCTGTAGCGTTTGTAAAGGACTAACGTACAGGCCCCCAGCTGGCAATGTAGAACGTTTTCTTGACTATTTGGGGAAAACATTAGCCCGTGTAACTTCTTCAAGCGATACGTTTAGGTAATGTAAATATTGATTTAACAGATCTACTGACACGCACTAATGCTCAATGTGAATTTTTTACTCTTGTAGAGTAATGATTTCCGATATGTTTTGATGCTACTAGTGTCATTGCAACTTCCGAAACATTACTTTATGTATGTTTAAGGAGCTATCGCACTGGAAGAGTGATTTTTGGTGGGCTTTGTGCGGACGTGAGTGAGCACTTGACTGTGTTTTGTGCTCTATAAATTCATGGTGGTAGAACAAAAGCACGTACTTACAAAACAGAGGCAATAAATGATGCTACAGAAGAAATTTTTGTGGAACTGGTTAGACAGGCATATCGGTCCTGTCATTAGTGAAAACGAAGACAACGACGAAGACGAGGGCGCGAAGGCGCGATCTACTGGGTATGTTTTTTAAAACCCCGAGATCACCATCATCATCAGCGTCTTTCGGATTCGTTCACCCTTCCCTCAGGAGCCGGCCAATCAAAAGCGGCCAGCGAATGTGGCTGGCGGTGGAGAAACAAGCCAGAAAACAACACCGTGAGAGAGGAGAGAATCAGGCGTTTGGAGAGTGACCGGGATCCGCGGCGGTAGGTCGACTGGAGCCGTGCCGTGCCCCAAGAGGTCCTCCAGAGGCCCAACCTACAGAACATGTCCTCTGCGAGGACGTCGACTTGCCACACATTGGTAGAGGACCACGACGCCCCAAGAGAGCTGCGTCGGCTACTAGGCGATGGGAGCTCGAAGCGCGGTGTACCGCTTCCGCCACGACACGTCGCCTGGACCTCGCAACACCACAACCCCATGGCGCTGCTTCTCGGAAGTGTGGGACAAACCCGTTCCAGCAGTGAACACGTATTGTGACCTTTTTCAATTCACAACCTCGACTGTTTCCCGTTTTTTGAACACTTTCCCGTTTGGTCTGCCGCATTCTTGCTAGTTTCGGCCTTTTGGTCTAGCTTTCTGTTCTTTCGTAATATTCTTTTGTGTATCTCTATCCGTTCACTAGTACGGATTGTTGGGCAAGTTCGTGTGGCGATCTTGACGAATTTATACAGCAAAAAGAACGAAATCCGAGATAGAACACACAACACAGCGCTATAGCGCTATGTTGTGTGTTCTATTTGATGTGTACATGTGTGCTGCTGATGTGTTTTATTGGTTGTGAACAAATGTTTTGAGTTTCTGCAAATAATCGTGCTGTTTTTGTTTCCTTTAAAGAACGACATTTTTTTTCATGAAAGTGCGAGGGTGGCGAGGGTCGTGAAGCAGTCATTAATGACTGCTTTTTTCTTGCCATCCTCAGTTTTTTTGGCCTTTAAAAAAAACTGGAATAAAGTGATTGATTGATTGATATCTCAGTCCTCGTTCTTTGTGCGCTATGAATTCGCCTTGTCCGTTATGTGATTTTTATTTAGGTTTCGGGTTATCATAAACTAGTCTCGTTCCTCTGTTTCTTCTTCTATTTATTATGTCTACCGCACCTGACAGTCCGTTGTGTTCAACGAGGATAGTTAGAGAGTAAGCTTCACGGTGTTGTGTAGTAAAATAAAAGATCTTGGGTAGGCCATATACACAGTTTTACTTGCGGAAACAAAAGCTAGAAAGGTTTAGATATGTTTCAAGCGTTACAACAAAATGGAGCATATTTTCTAGCAAAATATCTGAATTAACGCCGGACGCATAAAAGCTTTGTTCTTACAGACAAACATGGAACTGCATCTGTCCGTCCCGCGTTGTTAGCGTCTTACTGTTTGTGTAAGGCCGGGTTAAGACAGTTGCCGCAGCTATCGTAATTACTTTGGAGAATGACGTTTTTTCATGTCTCAGCTTACCGGAACTCCATCACATGGCATTGTTTACGTCCATAGAACACGATACGGGATTTGCATCGTAATCGGAACATTGCCTAACCCACAATTTCTGTCTACTCTAACACTAAGAACTCCGGACAGGTCCCACTGGGCCGTTTAACGTCCGCGTTTTAATCTCGTGCCAGCGCAAACGACATGCCCCCCATCAGTACGGGTATGAAACCTGTAGCTGCACATGCTCCCGTCCTCGCCTTCCTCCCACTAATCTTCATTACAAACCTGCGCACGCATAAACCGGCAACATGTCATGTGCGCGTGCTTTGAAGAGACAGACGCCGGGACGACGGGTTTCGTCATTTGAGGGGGCAGCAATTTGGCAGCCTTCACGTGGGAGCCGCGGGAGCGGCGTCTGTTTATATCCCCGTAACTGAGTGAGCGAACACGGCAGTGACGAAAGAAAGGAAGCGTATAGGAGAGAGAGGAAAAGTTTATTGAACAGTTATATGCGTTGGGATGGCTTCTTACTCCAAAAGTCCAAGCGTCGTCTTCGCACCTTCCGCCCTCTCCGTCAGCATGACCTGGTCGGCGAGGTGTGCGCTGGACAGCGCTGTCTCCCAGTGATCGAGGTTGGGGTAGGGAAAGAGGGTGCCAAGTCTGTTTTTGGCTACATTTCCAGGCTGCGTGGTATAGGAAGCCTGCTTTTCAAGAGAACTTGCATTGAGGTGGATGCTGATTGGGGAATTGCATATGGGGTCCGACTAGGTGAGGGACCGTGTTCTTTTGAAGTAAGCGGAGATTCGAGCCTTGTTTTTTACTTAAAATTTAATTAAAATTGTGGTTGAGGTGGTGGATCGACTCTACCTTCTAGCCAATAGTGCTGGGTAATGTTCCGGTAAGCCACAATGGGGTGTGGTAAGGTTTCCCTTCCAGGACCTGGTGGGCGAGTGTGCAGGCCGTCGCGTGGGCGAATTAGTTGGCCGCGGGAGAGGAGTGTGCTGGAGCCCAGACTATCTTGACGTGCCCTTTTGTGGGTTTGTGCTGAGTATGCGGTATGCGGCGGGAGTCACCGATCCAAAAGTTAATATTCTGCAAGACTGCTGTGAGTCAGAAACTATCGTCGTTGACTTGGTCTGGGTTAAGGCAAGCACTATGGCCACTTCTGTTTCTTGAGGGGTAGTTTTGGGGATTGTTGCGATTGTGTGCCACTTCTCTGTCGATGTTACTACTGCCACTACTGCTCCCTTATGGTTACTGCTTGCTGCGTCGGTCGCAAACGGTTCCTTCATCTTTACCTTAAATGTTCTTTGGAGCTTCGGCCCTGCCCTTTCTTCTGCCTGCATGATGTTCTGGTTGCATAATGCGGGGATACAGATTTAATGTGTATGCGCTGCCTCATATCTGGCGCAAGAATTCGGGGTTGTAGCTGCTCTTGAGGAGTCCACTTACTTTCGTCAATAGATATCTGCCTGAAAGTGTGATTTCGACTCTTCAATTTTGGCTGGAGAAGTGTCCTTTGAATAATTTTAATGTGGTGTTGTGAATGCCTAATTTGAGCTGCAGAGCAGTCGAAGCGCTCGTGGGGATACACAGTGCTTGTTTGTATGCTTTCAGTATAATGACAGTGAGCTGCTCCTCCTCAGTAATGGTCACAGTTACGTACGGGGCCACGTAATAATAAAGCGCAACAGAATGAAGGCCTGGACCAATGTGGTGGTGTTCTCCTCTTTCATACCTCTTTGTCTGTTCGTCACCCTGCGTAACATCTACATGACCTGTTCGGCGGTAGGCTTTTGTTTCTGAATCAATTCGTCGATCCTTGTTTCCGCTGGGATATCAAGTCAAGTACTCCCATCACCTTTGTAGGCCTGATGGGATGGCTTTCCAGTGCGACTTGGATGTCGTCTTTGTATTTCCTTGTGCGTCGTCTGCGTACGACCAGAAGTTCAGATTTTTGCGGAGCGCATATTATTCCGCACTCTTTGGCATTCTGATTAATGGTATCAGTTGCCCGTTGGAGTGTGTCTTGGAGGCCGCCAACCAAATCTGCGCCCGTCCAGATAGTAATACCGTTAGCGTAAAGGCCATGCTTTATGTTATGGATCTTCTCTAGGCGTTTTGGCAGCTCTATCAGCGCTAAATTGAAAAGGATTTGAGATAGAACAGACGGCTGAGATGCCCTGTACCCAAGAGTAATTGGATCAAAGTAAATATCTCTTATATTGATGACAGCTTGGAAGTTGGAGAGAAAATTGGCAATGTAATTTTACGTCCTCTCTGTGCACCCGGTTCTTGGCAGGTTATGAGGATTGCGTTGTGCGTCAGGTTATCAAACGCTACCTTAAGGTCGAGGGTTAGTATGGCGCGGGGGCAGTGTCTCGTGGCCGAAATGAATATGCCCTCCTTGATTCGAATTAGGATATCTGGGGAGCTCAGGGGCTTTCTGAATCCAAACATAGATTTGGGAATTTTCTGTGTGTCATCGAGGTATTGCTGAAGTCGTTGCAAAATTACACTCTCCATGAATGTCCCTACGCAGAATGTTAACCAAATCGGCCGAAGGTTATATTTTGTGATTTGCCTGGTTTCGGGATCAGTCGCACCTCGGCTATCTTCCAGGAGATGGGAAGGTTGCCTCTGTGCCAGAAGACGTTGAAATGATCTGTGAGGTCTTCCACAGCCCTGTCATCCAAGTTAGCCAACGCTTTGTTGGTGATTTGGTCTTGCCCAAGTGAGCTTGAGCGTTTGCAGTCTGCAAGGGCGGCTCGGACCTCGTAGACCTCAATTTTGCTGTCTAGCACGAGATTAGGTGGACCTTCATAAGGGGGAGGTGCACCTCCTATTCCCGGGTGTAGGTATTTGTTTTCATGTCTTGAATGAGGTCATGCGTGGTTGCGTGCTACAACTGCATGGTGCGTGCTAGGATTCTACTGGTCTACGTTTTGCGAGTAGATAGTGTTCCCCGGAGGAAATTCGCATAACAAAAGCCAATTCTTCTTGCACAGGTGGCGCGCGTACTCCACCGCCTGCATATTTAGTTGCGCTATATTTTTCCTAATTGAGCGGTTATCCCTCTGCTTCTTGCAGCGTCTGGTCACGCTGTGTCTCGCTTCCCAAATGTGCAGGAGTTTGGAATCGACATGCGGTGTTTGCTTTGTTGTGGCTATTGTTTTTTCTTGGCTTTTACATCTCGTATAACACTCTCCGCCCACTGGTCGAAAGACGGTCCCTTCGAATGGTCACGATCGTTTCTTTCTTTTGTGAAATTTGGCAGTACCGATGTATGACCTGTAGCTCAAGCCCTTGATGAGGATTCGCATGATATCATGAACGGATCCCAAATTTTTTATTGATGTAGGTCCACGTGATGTCGAGTGACCATCGGAGAAGGGATAAGTCTGGGCTTGAGTCTCCATAAGTGTGTTTCCCTGGGTGGTTGGGGTGTGCAGATCGTTTAAGAGCGTAAGGGTGTGCGATTTTATAACATTGAGTAGATCGTTCCACCTCTTATGGTTGTGTGTGTATCCCCAAATTTTGTGCACCGGGTTAAGGTCTCCCCAAAACAAAGAAAGGAGAGCTATTAGCGAGTTGGAGGGCTTCGCTCAAAGTATCTTTTATAACTGGTTCCTTTTTCGAGGGTCGGCAGTAGACGTTGAGAATAAAGATGCTGTCTTTGCATTTTGGTGTCCGAGGAATGATTTCCACTAAAGTGTGCTTACATTCCATTTGTGGTGTAAGATGCTGCATGGCTGCTATGTTGCTCTTGACCAAGGTTGCCATAGATCGTCCAGACTGATCCGTGTAAGTAACGTATCCTGGGAGCTTGGTGGGACCATTCGTCTCTTGGACTGCAATGATATTGAGTGGGGGTGAGAGGGTGCCGAGATACGTTTGTAGCGGTGCTGTCGTCTTTGATTCCGCGGCAATTTCATTGGAGCAATGCGGTGGAGTCCTGCCTATTTGGTACCCTACTCATCGGGGAATGAAGCCAAATCCTTGCTTTTGGACACTAGAGGGCGGGAATATGGAGCTTGCCTTCTGCGGAGACTGTTGCTTTCAGCCGTCTCCTTTCTGTCTTCTAGCCGGTACATGCCAGTTCCGAGTTTGTAGACCCGACCTACGAATTTGTCGATTTCGACAGCATTCTGGGCTACCTGAGCGGATAGCGCCTATAGTTGTCGGTTAATTTGGTCAGTTTGGGTTGGTATCTAAGGCTGGAGCTCCTTGAGTAGGTCTTCGAGGAAGGTTGGGCCTCCTTGAGACTGCGTTTTTGGCGAGAAGGGGTCGGTAGTGTGTTCCAACGAAGTCTTTTTTTGAACTTTCATAGAGAAACGGGCGCACTCCCCTGATCGGGAGGGACAGAATGAGGTTTGTTTATGGCATTCGAATTTGTTCCGGCATTGCGTGAAGAGCGTTTGCGTTTGTCTGGGTGCAAAGCGTCACGGGAGGGTTTTAGGTCTGTGAAAATTTTCTAATGAGGCAATTATGGTAGGTTGTTGCGCAAACTGTGCCCTAAAGGTTGAACATTCTGGACGTGGGTGGGAATCTGTGTTTTGTGGTGGTGTGGGTGTTGGGACGCGTCGAGCAGTGGGAGACACAATGCGAGCCCACCTCACATGTTCCTCGTCGTTCCTGGTCTTAGGTGCACGGTTGCGGCACTCGGATTTGGACCTGGTTCTGGATTTTCCTCTCCTTCTCGCGGATGGGGTTCTTGATCAGTCACGAGGCCGCTTCGATGGTCTGGTTCTGAGGGTGGATGGCCCTGCTGCGATGCTTGCTGATCCGCTTGGAGGGATAGTTCGTCCACCCGAAAGGCTCGCTTTTCCATTCAATTCCGCTCAAACTGCCGTTGACGAATGAATAAAGGCTCCCGGAAGCGCATCGGGTAGCCCTTGGAAGCCGTAAGGTGTCCCCACACCGATTAGCGAGCAGAGGGCCTTGCACTCATGTCAGTGTTTTGGGTCTTTGACCCCCACACTTGTGGCACACACGGGTATTGGGCTTAGGACATGCCGTCGCTCTATGTCCGAGTTCATGTTATGCGTAACACAAAGGCACAGTCTTCTTGCACATGGAGCACGGTTACTTTGAGCCGGAGAGGGTAAGGTAATTGGGGACCTTGTTGCCAGCAAACGTAACTACGACGATATTTGCATTTCCGAGTGTCCTGCATGACTAGATCTCGTGGGTGGGCACTTACATGTCGTCTAACAATTCCCGCTCTGAGAAACGGAGGGGTGGCCTTCTTATGATGACCTTTACGTAGTGATCTGGGGGGAGTCCGTAGAGCTTGACTGATTAAGTAACTTTACTGATTCGTATCTGCTTCACCTGAGTCAATCCTTTGCTGCTTCTACCCACGTGGTGCTGATTGTAGCGTTGTTCTGCACACTGTCATAGCGGACTGGCAGGTTGGTTTGGCGCCAGGTTGACTGAATTGCGCTCAGCAAGGCTAGCACTACCTCGGCTAGGTATAATACCGCTTTTTTCAGGCCACCCTGTGGTCGCAACACGAGCGTGTAATAGTCCCAGGAAGGGGAGGTGGTCTTGGAGCAAACCTGTGTGTAAGCGAGGGCTTCATGGTTTTCGGCTCAGCCGTTAAGCCTATCGCTGGGTCGGGCTTCCGCTCGCGTCGTCGCTGCACTTGGGTGACCACTTCGATTTAATCGGCGTTTGAGCCGGAATTCGTTGCAGTTTCATCACATGCGCCTTCAATTTGGTCTTGATGCATTAAGTTGTCCTCTGTTTCACTTGCGTCTGTGCTCGGGAGCACGGCGGGGCGGTTCCCTGCGTCCGCGGCCGTACCCAGCATTGGTCGTACCCGTTGGAAAGCCTAGTCCTGCTGGGACTACGCCTAGGTTGCGTGGTTCCAAACTGCCGTAAGTTGGCTGAATTCGCACTTGCGGAGAAGTGAAATAGTGTCCTGCGGTGCACGAAGCCTAGCTGTAGATTACCGTGATATCCGTTTTGGTCTAAAGAACAAAATTACCCTACCTCTAAGTGAAACTATCGAGCCTGTGCAAAACACGTCCATTCGCTGTAGGCCACCTGGTGGCGTCCCTAGAGGAGTGTCTGGCGAACAGTGAAGTGGAGTACATGTGTGGCTACGGCGTGATCTCTTACACTGCCTTTCCCTCACACATGTTTCATAAATCGCCACCCAGGAGCGCCCTCCTCCTAACACTTTCCCCGGATGCTGTTCCATTCTCAGCTAATTCAAACACGATTTGCAACATGCTGGCTGGCGGCGGCGGTGCACTGCGAGGTAGTAGCAGAGTACCGCACGCCGCCGTACGTTCGCTGATCACGCGAGCGCTTCCTGAGACGAAGCAGAAAGGCGTAGTGCCCGAAAAGACTGCAGCTCGCTCTGCGCACAAATTTCATATCAGGGAGTGTAGTAATCGTCAGTGCAAATTTTTACGCCCAAGCATGGTTGAGTTTATTTTACGCAATCTTCTGATAGCCGCATATCGCCGTTAGCTGCCGACGGCGCAACGTTCCAAAGGGGCATCGGTGGAGGCGAGGGGGAAACTAGTTTGAAAGAGGTGTCAGCCCTGGTGAAGAGGAGCCCCGGAGCGGTGCCAAGTAAATCGATGACACCGAAATGAAACTGGGGGGTTAGACATACACTGCTTTGCTGTAAAAAATCATGACAGCCTTGCCTGAAGCTCAGATATTCAATTTTAAATTTAGGAATTTCGGGCATTTATAATACCAAACTCCCGAAATCAAAAATCGAAGGATATCTGCTACCGTAGTTAGTTTGAACAAGTAGATCAAAAAGTTGAAAAAGTCAAAATCAAATGTATTTCTGCCTAACGGTATACAAACATTATTATACAGAAAGGGGTCCCAGAGTCCGCAGACTGTAACGGGAACCTCTATAAAAATGCACAAAGTGACTTTGTCGGAACAGTGAATAAGGCATAAACATGAGCAAACCTGCCAAAGAGAGAATTTCAAAACTTTTAGAGAGTCTTCAATGAGTTAAACACTATACCGCAGTCACGGGCCCAGGGTCATTAGATGTAATCGGTGAATCTGTGTCAGGAACTGAACTGGGTGATTGCTTGAATGATCATTTTGTCTCTTGTACTAGAAGTAGGAAAAAATTCTGCCATGCACCTCGCGATTGAATCAAATATATAAAAACTAGTTTTTTAGGTACAATTTTTATTTCCCCGAATGATGAGCCAGAAATAGCGAGCGCTATTCCTTCATTTAAAAATAGCAGTACTGCTGGTCCAGATGGTGTAAAAGGCGACCAATCTAGTTATCCGCCCCTGTTCACAGCAGCACCTCTGGCTCACGTATACAATCATGCGTTGCACGACGGTATATATCCCAGTGAGCTTAAAATTGTCTGGTTACCATAGTCCACAAGGGTGGGGCATAATATTATTTCAACAATTACCGGCCAATTTTCCTAGTACGCATTTCTTTTTAAAATTAGGAATCATTTATTTTTACAAGGTTCACCAGTGTCATAAACCGCATGCAGATAATAACACAAACACAATTCGGCTTTGTATAAGAAAAGTAATGGAAGTGGCCGTATTTACAATCAAGGAAAAGCCTACTGAAAACATAAAAAGCCTAAGACTTTTGGGACATAGCGTTATAATAGGAGACATTTATTTCTGTAAATCAGCGTATATTATCGAATCAAAGAAACGGTTACGGCTAAGGGGAAATGCGCACAGCCTCACTGAAAGTTATCTCAGTAATCGCAAACAGTATGTAATGCTCGGTGAATATGCATCACAATATTATCATATTGCATGCAGCGCTCACACGCTTCCATTTGAGGAGCTCTTCTTTTTCTGCTATACATCTGCAATATACCGCAAACACAGTTATTATACTATATGCAGGTGGCACTGACGCCGTTTTTACAGGGGATAACATGCGGGATCTTGAAATTATAGCTGACAATTTTTTTATGAAACTGTCCGCTTGGCTATTGGTGAATGATCTGGAAATAAATACAAAACAACCAAGTACGCTGTTTTCAGAGCCAGAAACACTCGTATAGACAAGACTCCTGAACTCTATTTTTCAAATGCAGGTAATAAGTCTGTGAAAAGTATCAAGGAAGGTTGCACGCTGGGCTAGTTGGAAAGACATTCTTGGATAAAACCAGAGCGGATTCAGACGAAGATGAAGGAAGTGAAACACACGGACAGCCGCTCGTCTAACAACTGAAATTTTTAATATCAGAAAGGGTGAATATAAATACTGAACACAAACGAAAAGTAATAAAAACAATGCGCATGGTCGAAAACAAGTTTGTAAAGGTCACGGTGATACAAGTAGATATACACATGTTACAGTCAAGGCACACGCAGATATGCAATCTCTTCAGGATGGAGACAAACGCTTGTTTGGCTTACACACTTATCACCTCGTTCTGCTATGTGGAATGCCTCCATGATTTCGCAGGTTGTTTGATTACGGTGTCTAAATAAAATGTCAGTGGCAGGGAATTTATGTTTGCATTGGCTGCACTTAACGCAATGCGAACCAAGATGGGATAATACAGGGCCTTTGAATGACAATTCATGTTCTCTTAAACGCACGTTGATACAGTGGCTAGTTTGTCCAAAATAAGTTCAGCCACAAGACACAGAAATGCTGTACATAGCTTCCGTCGCGCATGCGACACACCAGTTCTTGTGGGTGACACCACAACGAACCCGTTTCTTCTCACTTCCCCGCTCTATCTTTCTGTAAAGCCTGCCACACAGAGGACGCAACTTGTTGCGGGCCGTGATAGCCACTTGCACTCCATAGCGATGGGTCTATTTCTTTAGGCGGTGCGAGATTGAATGAATGTATGAAATGATTGAACTTTTTAGGAATTTTCTGTCTCCTCTGCCACATCCCAGCCGCCGGAATTTGTTTTTAGGATTTTTTACAAGTTTTTAACAAGACCATACCAAGAGATACTGAGGAAATCCTGCCTCCCTTGACTTCTTAACTTTCTCATTGAAGCTAACGATATTCTTAAGTGGCAATACCGTTCAGGTCCCTCTCAAGAGAGCGATCAACTTTGGCAAGAAAACCATAGACGACTACCTTGTTATTTCTGAGGATTCTTCCAGCCTAAGAACAACCGTGGATATTTTT
>JABSTR010000800.1:0-32976 GCA_013339765.2 Haemaphysalis longicornis | reverse complement strand
CGCGAATAGCAATTTCGCCTGATTTTCCCCACTAAATCCTTGCTCTCAAAAAAATAAGGTGCAACTACCCTTGAATGAACTCCAAGAAGAGCATTCCTCTTAATGGAATCCTGCAGTCAACACTGGACCACGTTAACCGGCGTTGCTCTGGCAAACCACATTATTACAAACGGCTGAGATACAGCTAAGAGCACTTTCTCCAGAATCTCTATACCCTTTATGACTCTGATGTTCTTCTTTTTGTGGAAAACTTTTGATAACCGAGTGTTACGCAATCGAAAAAGCAACAGCTACACTTTACGTGAACCAGCGGCGCAGTGAACCATCTTCAGGGAGTGAAAGGGGCCTATACGAAACCTACAGCGCAATGACCGTTTCATCGATTCATAAACTAGCCTCTTGTGATATTATATACCTGCACCACCGTGCAAAGGGCAGTGGACGCAAAATTACGTTTGTGTGGGTTATTGGAACCCGAGGTGTTTTTGGGAGAAAGAAGGAAGATGAGGCTGCTCGCAGGGACCACGTTAGGTGCAATGTGAAGACGATTTTCTTTACCAAGCAATATGTCACTGCTATGACAAAGTAACTTGCTTTGATTGACAGAACCGTCACTGTTACCTTTCAGAGCACCGCCGCGACGTTTTGTGAAGCTTAGGCACAGAGCTCATGATGAAGAAGTAACTGTTTTTGCCGCACCGACTGTAGAAGTTTTCCGATTGACTATGTCCCAACTTCTTGCCTAAAATCATACGTCTTTCGAGTAGCTGAGAATACAAACTAACACTGTGATAGCTAAATATCGACGGAAAGTGTGGAACACCTGCTCTGCATGGACCCGCCTACATGCAAACATGGTGACGTCTTCATATCGAAATAAAAAATGTAAATGTAGGAGCATTGACATTGAAAGTACTTCTTGGATCATGGTCGCCACTTCACCTCAACGAAAAACCATAGTGGCGTTGTTTGATTACCTGGAACATCTCACCATAAGCTAAACAATTAAAATTACAGAATAGAATGCAATGCACTACTCGTGAAAATTGACCGTACTATTTTATTTGTTTGTTTCATCTTTCGCTCTTGTTTGCCCCGCTATCATTCGAAGTTTTTCTTTGCTCATTTGCTTTTTTACCGGTGAAAGCAAGTATTTATCAAAATGCAGGTAAAAGTCTACGCTTTCTTTTATGATCAACAGCTTTCAGGAGCGAAGACTCTTAAGAACCCTGGTTGTCGGAGTCTCCTTTCGTCGTCCTCGTCTTATGTGGTTAAGGTACTAAAACACCAGGGCACTCGTTGTCCAACTCCACTCGCCAAACGCAAGGCCTGCTAAAAGAACATAGCGGCCACTCATTTTTCAACGCATCGCTCTACAAGGTTGCATCCCCGCGGGAAAAATGCGAACCTTAAGAATACAACGAGACACTCGCATTCCAACTTCTGACGCTAGAACGGTTCGGGCTTCCAAGACAGGAGACTTTTACAGCAGAGCGGAACACCTCTAACCGTGAGCGGTTTATTCTGCGTGAGCGAAAATGCTTAGCCACAAGAATATACTTATACAATGTATGCTTCGCGCCTCCTCAGGTTAATGTTTATATGCTGAAGATTTTAAGTTGCCTTGGGAGCAAACAGCTTCTGTACACGGGCCTGCCCACAAAACGCTATTACCTTCGGAGTGGTGATTTTAGACGTTTATGGAATATAGTGTTTATGAAAGATTGCAGGCATAAGGGATGGGGATTAAAATTAGAAGGCTGTATTCTTTGTATATGTTGGATTTACCAGTGGTGGAAAGACATCGGTCACCCTGAATATATACTTATAACTTAAGAACGCTCTGCTGCAACGGTTTATGTTTACTGCCCAAGGGTATCAGCGCAAGTTTAGCAAAGCACAAGCTGAGGATGTTGAAACAGGGAGGCAGCTAGCAACTAGGATATCCGGTTATTTTGACAATTGGATGGAAATGACAGGGATACCAAAAATATTTTAGGTTCTCCGGGATCACACCATTGCGGAGCAGTTCCTCCGCTCTTGCCAACCGAAGCTTGTAGTATTTCCAAAAGACCGAGAGTGCAAAACTCTGGATGCCATGGCAGACTATACCGAACATTTTCGGGGGGAGCAGAATTTCTCAGGTCTAGGCAAAAGCCCAGATGACGGGGATCAAGCGCACAAGAATGTGCAAGGCGAGCAAAGGAAGGAACTTCCCAAATACTTCCTGTGCAACCGGCTGGGACACAGCTGTTCGGACTGCCGCAGCACGGCAAGCGATCCACCAAAATGCAGCACCTGTGTATGTGTTAGATACAAAACAGAGGACTGCCAACCTGGGTCAGATGGTGAAGAGCCGTTTGTTGCTTGCGCACTGACCATGGCCTCTCCAAATCATCCCGTGTGCAGCCAGTGGAGTGCTTCTTGAGCAAATGCGTATCCTTCCAACTACGACCACAGTCAAGTCGCTGGAAAGGACTGGTTTTGCGGGAATGGCATGTCTGCCATGGAAGGCCGTCTTCAAAGTTAGCCTGCTACAGTCCTTGGGGATACTGGAAGCAATGCCATCGTTCGCCGAGATTTGGTTGAACACGCTTGCTTAACCGGAGGAATAACCCGTGTATCGCGTATAGACGGCTCAAGGAAGCAATTAGCCCAGGCTAGGATCCGTGTCGACACTCCATACTTCGTAGGGGAAATCGCCATATCCTGTATGAAGCGACCTATCTACGATCTTGTCCTCAGAAACCTTCCATTTTTCAGAGCGGGGGCCAACCCGGATCCTCACTGAAAAAGTCCCGATGGAAGTTCACTCAACCTAGAACGGATACAACCAAGGAGCTTGGCTCTCCGAGCAGGAATGTTTTGGAGTCGGCCGTCGCAAAGAGGACCCCATCGAACATCAAGCCCTAGGAAGTGCGTGTGATTCCGACCACCCACACCGAAAGAGAGCCGCTGGCTCAGGAGCAGCAAAGCGGTCCTTCGCTAAGAAGCGTTTTGCCGCAAGATTGGAGATACATTCTCACTGGAAAAAGGCCACAGCTACTGTTTCGGAAAAACCAGCGACGTCTATATCGTCACTTCCACCTTTCAACTGATAGAAGATTCCAACAGGTGGTCGTGCCTAAGTCAAAGAGAAACAATCCTTGTATTTGCGCACGAAGGCTTTGGTTAAAGTCATCACGGCAAGCGAGAAACGGCCTACCGCATCCTAGACCAGTTTTACTGGCCTGGTCTGCACGGAGACATCAAATGCTTCGTGTGATCATGCGACTGCTTCAAGAGAACATGTATGGGCAGGGTTGATATACCAGGACTTACCCGGGAGGTATAGCTACCATCTACTCGCGTTGCTGTGTCAAAGGAAGGAAAGTGCGACATTGTGGAAGCGAATGGGTCTTCCTTACTCTACGGCATTACTGGCTGGAACGTACGTCGCTCACGGACCTTAGAGAAGATTGTTAACTTTGAAAGACCTACAACGAAAAGGGGCCTGCGGTATTTTGTCAACTTGTCTGGGTGCTAGCGCAAGTTCATTCCGAACTGTGCTGCCATCGCCAGACCTTTAACCGACATTATGGAATCAGCAAAAAGAAACATGATTGCTTGGAAGGAGACTAAGGAGGCGTCGTTAAACACCCTCATGCAAAGTTTTCGTCCTCTCTATTGCTCCGCAAACCTGACAAAGCTAAACCATTTTGTTTCAAGAAGACACAACTGGGACACCTACCTTGGCGCCTCTCGTGTAGGCCACAGTAGGGACAATCTTTCGCAACCTGTGTCCCAGACTCTTACCAAAAAAAAGCGGGAATGACCTATTTTGACGATACCTACAATCGGATAAGCATGTCAACGTTTTGCACTGTAGGTAGACATTGTACGGGAATATCTTTCCTTGATTCTGCCAAGAGCTCTCCTGCTGTAGGGGCTTAGCGTAATATTTTCTTTTTACGTGCCTTAGCAACTTCCATGCGTCCGTGAAACACATTTTTCGTGACGACAGAGTTTTTGTATATGTTGGACTTTCTGGGACTCTTGTTTGGACTGTAGGGTAGTTGTTCCTATAACAGCTTTCTTAAGCCGAGGGTATTGTGATGGAACATACCCGGGAAGGCGAATGACGCAGCAATGCACGCTAGAAAAACGAAGCTCAAGACCCAGTGGGTGCTGCTGAGATAGAGGAAGAAGACGTAAGAACGAGGCATGGGCAGAATGCGAGCGATACCGAGCCAGGAGACAAGGCGGATCGAACGGGGCACGGCTCTGTGAGAACCCGCGGAACACGTCCGGTCTACGTGCCACAACGAAGCAAGGCCGTCGCCAATCTCCGGCGCGGTTCTGGGCGTTGCTACCAAGGCACGGGTCATCGTCGCCAGCACGAACAACCCTCTACCGTGCTCCGGTGAGCGGAATGGCGCGTGACCGTGTGCTAGGCGGGATCAAGTCTTCAACTGTTTCGGCTTAGATTCCTTCTGGCGTCGCAACCTGTGGAATCAACCTCGACGACGCAAGCACCGCTACGAGGGCAAGATCGGCCACTTAGGTAGTTTCCCTTAGCTGAGTGTCTCTTCTAACATTTCGCGTATAACCTTTCATCGTTGCTGTAAAACCCCTGTCCTGCGACGTCTGTAAATATATAGTCTTCTCGTTCGCACCAAGAGCATTCTCTTCGTTTGGCGTGGTACGGCTTATTCATTACAATAACAACTTAATAAAATAGTGGTGGTTGAAATGGGATTCATAAGATTGGAAAGGTCATTGCGACTGGACGGCCGTTGGAACAGACGTTTTTGCTACGGAAATGTGATATCGAATAAGAACCAGAAGATGGGGGCGATTTGTTATTTTCACTACATGTTTAGAGGTGAATGTTCGCCGCAACACATTTAGAGGCACTCCTAAAGCTACATATTTTGTTTAAACGTCGCCCTCTCTTTGCAAAAAAACACGTGTCTATAGGGAAGGAAATTGATTTTGTAGATTTATCTTCTCAACGGAAGAGAAAAAAATTATTTGCTATGTCAAATCGGAATTAACCGCTTCGTGGATCTCTCATTCCCGAATCAGATAAAGAGGGACGTGTCTGTCATTGCGTTATCAAAATATTGTGAATCGACCAAATACAAAAAGTGTCATGTGCATTTCATGCAAAGAGCAAACAAAGATTGGCGTTGCTCAGACAGGGTTCTGCCAAATTTTGAAAATGCTTATTCACATTACTTCCAGCACCACATCAAGGCAACTCACTCAAGTGTTAGAATACAGGAAATCCAAGAGACTTGTTCTGGCGCGGTGAAAATCGCTGGGCTCTTTTGAGTTGAGGTTGCGTGGTTTGTTTGCGCCAATTGTGAACCTAGTGGGCTGCTTTATAGCGCGCTACTGTTGCGATAACCCTACCTTCTGTCAGTGTTAATGTTAGGGAGTAACTTCGTCAATGAGCGTTCGTATTTTGAGTTGACTGTGGGAAGCTAACTAATATTTACAGATGGCGCTCATTGCCCTTAGTTGGCCATGCGCCAGTAAAACCCAACCATCATCATCTACTATTTATAGACCTGCCGAAGTGTTTTCTATTTTTCTCTGGCAGTCATGCGCTGTGTCTCGGAAAGCTTTAAATTCAGTCACACAAGGCAACAGATGAGTGCTTTCTTCTCCTCGCAGACCTAGGAAATGTAATAGGCCCAGTAGGTTCGTTGTTTGATTTGAAAATATAAATGAGAGGGAGCTACAACGGCGCTCTAAATACGAACAAATGTTTTACCAAAGTTTCGGTGTATTATAAGGGCTTTTTCTGTTCTTTGAACTACCTGTGTTGTAAGAAAGCTCTTCAGCTACTAAAACATGTAGTGTCCTTTTTTTCTGGGTGTAAGTGCAGCAGTAGGATCGTTGCTTGTTGGGGGCGCAGCTGGTGTTGCTATTACCTTGTAGCGTAGATGCATGCTGAGAAGTAAAAACAACACGCGTGCGCATCACCTCTACTCTAAGGCGTCGTTCTGCTAGTATCAGTAAGATTTGCGGGATAGCTACAATGCGCTATCACTCGTCAAATAAATGTTAAGTGTTAATCTACCTATCACGTGTGCTACTAGTTCTAAACCGCACCCCAAGGGTGGCGCGTGGAGGCCGGTAAAATAATAATAATCATTGTACAAAGCTTGGTCTGACAGAAGCTGTTCAGTGACTGATATTTCATATTTGATATTTTATAGTGGTATATCACGATATTTGAGGTGCGATAGAAGAAAAAGTTGAAAGTAATATATTAGGTTACTCAGCGAAAACGCTAATAAAAAAAGATCGATTATCCCACACCAACAAACAGCGTTGCAGATGCGGCGGCGATTTTTACAAAGAACTGGATAGTGCGAGTGTTGATCTCAAAAAAGCAAAAAAATAACACGTTGTTTTTTTGGTACTTTAGTCAGATAGTGCCAAATCGATTTTCGAACACGTGTACTTGACTGTTATTTATTTTATTTATATATGAAGAGAGAAAAGCTTGGTAAATTGTTTACGTGTATACTCGGTTACAACTCAAGAACGGCACCACCTCATGTAGTATATCACTCCGCCATAGCGCCGGACCCGTGAAGTCAGTGCGCGCGCGTTTAGGAAGGGGTTTGCTATGAAGGCATAATATCGTCTGCCTTGTCTCGCGCAGTTTGTTTCTCGTCACTGGAGTCGTTTATAAGCATATTACGTCCAAAAATCACAGGAACGGCTCACGCCGTGTTCCAAGTATTCCCAGTAACGCCCTACTTGCGCCGCGCGGAGAAACATCTGGCTACGGTGATTAGGCACAGCGGCAACTTATGGTGCCGTTCTTAAGTTGTCACCGAGTATAGTATAAATGTAAGGTATCCTACAAAATGGGGGCTATTTTGGCGAAAGGCATTATTCCAATGTTTTTTTTATTTGTTTCTGTAAAACATGTTAAGGTTACGTTCAAATAGATATTCCGTGATTTCATAAATATATTACGTAAAGTACAGCGGATAGAAGCCTGCTGTAAATCCGCATATACTTATTGTCTTGAAGATATTGTCATGATGCCAAAGACGACAGAGGTGTCTTGAGGCAAAAAAGCAAGTTTATGGGAGCGACTTGTGCTCCCCTAACAACTCAAAGAAAGCACAGTAGGCGAAATAACAGTCAACAAAGTGACGTGCGCAGTTGAGTGTCTGCGAATGGAAAGCCTTGGCGTCTGCTGTGCAGGCATATATCGTCTGGCGCGGGTATTTTTTGAAAACGCCGAATTATATCAAGAACACTGTAGATAAAAGAAGACTATTGTAGGCTAGTTGCTTCAGGGCGAAACATGCTCCGTATCAAAAGACATTACCCTTGCGCATAAGAAAGAAGAATATAACGTGCTTCGCTGGGGGCACTGATTTCAGAGCCTGTGCACGGAAGTGCGGTAAAAGCAAGAACGTAAATAAAATAATTCAATGCATGGCTCGCGGTCCCGTTCCGAAGAGCAGCTGTATCCGCCTAGCGCGTCATGTAACATGTCGCTACGACAAAACAATTGTTCATAAATCATGAAGTACGGAACTTGCCTAGAAATTCATTCCAGTCGGCTTCAAGGGCCCCGATGGGACGGCGAACAGCTGAAGACGTCCAGCGGGCCTCGCCGCCGAATTTTTTTGTCGCTGACAGTCAGGCAGCTCGGGGTGTTGAAGGGCACATCGGATGTAATGTGGGGCCAGTAGTCTTTCCCCTTGATTTTTCGAGTATTGCGAGCTGTGCCGGGATGTCCAGAAGGTAGGCCGTCGTGGCACACTTCCAAATTTCGTCACGAAGGTCTGCAGGGATGACAAGAAGACAATTTCTACGCATCCCGAAACTGATAACCTTCTTCACGAGGACCGAGTTTGTCAGGCTGAATTCGGGTAAATTGCGTTTGAAGTTCCTCGGCACGGTGACGTTGCATACTTCGAGATCGTCGATCATGATGAGTAACTCGGGGTCGGCACGCTGCTCGACGGCTAGGTCTGTCTTCCGTCACGACTCCGAAGAACGCGCGGTCATTATCAGAGTCTTGTGATGGTGGGTCCACAGGTGCGTGTGGCAGGGAAACGGGGTTGGAGTGTTTCCTGACGGATTTATCGACGATTCTAACGTTGAACTCTTGCGGCAGATGCTCAACCGCCCAGGACAGCCACAGGGGTCCTTCAAATTGAAGACCCAACACCGCACATGGCGTACTGTCACAGCTGTCGAATGATCTATCGTACACGTATGGGCGAAACATTGAAATCGGCCATATAGTCGCGAGGCCAACGTTCTCCGACGTTGAGCAGTTTTTTCTCCTCCTTCGACAGACCACGATTGGCTATATCCTAAAACCCAAACCTATATCACTGGCGTCCGTAGACATTTCAGTGTTTTCATCGAAATGAGCGAGCACGGGCGCGTTTTGCAGGCAGTTTTCCAGCTCGCAAAGGCTTTTTCTTGGACTATTTCCCAGCTGAAAGTAGTGCTATCTTTCGTCATGCGTGTGAGTGGCCCTGCGACGCGTGCGATGTTTGAGACGAAGTGCCAGAACTATGCGACGTGTCCGAGAAATACTCAAGGCTTTTCTTGGCTTGCGGCCATAGGAAGTTCGCAATGGCTGAACTTTTTGCCAGGTCAGGAAAGACTCCTGTGGTGTTGAGAATGTTGGCCAAAAACGTGAGTTCCTCTTACGCAAAACTGCACTTTTCAGGCTTCAGCATTGACTGCGACGTTCGAGTGGCCTGAGTACAGACGAGTAGCTCGAGTAACTCGCAAGGTGTTCGTCGGAAGAGCGGGAAATTACCACAACCTCGTCGACGTAAACAAGGCAGATGTACAATGCCCTGCCGGCTAGCACAGTGCCCATGAATGTTTGAAACGTTGCTGGCGCAAAGGATATTCGAAATGGCAGCACATTGAACTCGTTTAGATGGTCCAGGGTTATAAATGGAGTCTTCTCGAGGTCTTTCTAGTCCACCTCAGGTGGCCAACACGCGCTCTTTAGAATTATCGATGACAACTACTTCGCGTGCCAGAGGTTGTCGTGGGCCTCATGAATTCGTCACAGGGGGTGCACGTCTGTAAGGTCCTCTTATGACATCAGCAGCCAGACACCCAGACTGCACGTGAGAAGCCGCCACTCTGTCTGGAGGCCCAGCACTACGCCGCAGCCGTCGCCAATGCGTCACGGCACGCACGGGAGACGGACTGTCTGGCTCACCGAATACCACAGGGATCATCCCACTTTGAGAACGCAGACGGCGCAGCCGGGTTCCGGGAACCGTCGACGTGACGTGCGGAGGGGGTGGAATTACCGGCTTCGAGGCGTGTGCCGCGCGCAGCCTCCACTGTTAACGCGCTCCTTCGGCATAGTGCACTGTCGCCGCTTTCGCTCTCACCCCGCAGGGTCGCGCGCACTTCCTCGTCAGCGGGCGTGCCGTTGAACCAAAGATGGCAGCGCCTCATTGAATATTCCGTGGCGTGCTGAATGACAGCTGTCTACTTGAATTTGGGCACTCCCTTACGCGTGTACGAACGCTACAGGGTCGTTCCCGAGAGAGCATGATCTCGAGGTGTTATAAGGCCGAACTTGGCCGTTAGAAATTGTTCTTTTCTGAGCGCCGAGCTGGGCAGTACCCGGCGTGATAAGGAGTCTCGACCGTTAAAACTAGGTTGGGATTTGTGAGCCCCCTAAGCTAGAGGTTGAGATCGCGTCGGAGGTTTGGGGTACACCACCGTACAGGGCAACTAGACGGATCTTGCGGCGAGACAGAGTCTCGGCCGTCGTTTCTCCAGCGGTTTGTGTACGCTCCGAGGATAGGAGAGTTAGACGAAGTTGAGGAGATCGAGTGATTTGTGCGCACTTGGAGCTAGCGTCTTGCTCAAGTTTGACGTTTTCCCTTTTTATACTCATGTACCCAGTTTTCCTACTGTAAATAGCTGTATATAAACTCTTCCTTTCACCTAATGAACCCCAACGCCTCGAGTTCCTCAATTCGGCCGCCGTCTTCAAGAACTTCAACACCATCGCCCTGCCAGCCCCCTGCCAAATCAACTGTAGCCCGGGCGATTGGGTTCCTGATCGACACCGGACTTCGTGGGAACGAACCACCACCATTTCTACTGGCTCAGCCTACTAGATTTTGCAGAAGAAATCACCAAGCCACAACCAGGGGCAGCAGGCAGACGCAAGGCCGCCTTCATCGGCGGCAGCCGAGCTCCGTGTGGAGTGGAGCGGCAGAGCGAAGCCAGCGCACGGGGCCAACGACGCGGTAGCCGACTACCGAAGGTGGGGTTGAATGGGATTTCTTGCGCTTCGTTGTGGCGGTGTAGGCTGAGTCGGGGGTTCCACGGTAGTCACGCGGAGCATGCTGGCGAAGATGGCGGAAGGAGACGGAAATGGTCAGACACATGAGGCGCCACCTCAAGGAGGAACGGCGGCAGAAGGTGTGGTCCAAGCGGAGTCTGAGGCAATATTTCTTAGACGAATGGAGTTTGAGATTCAAGAGCGAAAGGAGAAAAGAGCTTGCGAAGCGGAGGAGCGAGAGAGAAAAGAAACGCGCGAAGGGGCGGACCCCAGGAGGAAAGAGCGCGAGAGGCGCGCGGAGCAAGAGAGAAGAGAGGCGCGAGAATCAAAGGAGCGTATACAAAAACTTCGGCTCGAATCTGAAGACCGGTTGCGAAGGTATGAGTTGGAGCTGGAGCGGAGAAGGCAGACGCTTTTGCGCTCAGACACCCGCGAGCAGAAACAACAGGGCACAGACCGAGCTAGTTGTATAACGACAGAAAAGTTGAATCGCTCCGGCCACTGTTTGGAAGTTGAACATTGCGATGACAAAGTAACTAGCCGTGACTCCCTACACGAGGCTAGCATTTCCGCCGGTGTCGAACGCGTGGAGACGGACATTGGGATGAGTAGTGACGAGGTAATCTCGTTCGGTGATACCGTAGAGCAGTGTAATGAGGCGATGCTGGAAAATGACGAGCAGCCTCGCAGGCAAACTTTGGGTATGGAGCTGAAGCGCATAAGGCAGAACCCACCGAGCAGGCCCAGTTATGCACTGACAGCAAAGTTGAATGCTGGCAGCCCGTTTTTCAAATTGAAGCCGTGCGAGAACGAGATAACTCACCTTGGTCGCGCACAGGTGGTGAGCGGTTCAGCCGGGAACAGTTGCATGGAAACGGAAGCGAGTTTGAGGAGTGTTCCATCGAGCACTTCCGGTATAAGAGCAGATTCAAAGGGTAGTCCTGTTATTGCAAGTGTAGGGCACCAAGTTAAGTTTGCACTAATCACAGAGCTAATGCATGCCGAAATTGCTAGCACGGGCAGCACCCAAACTCTAATCGGTGGACCTGAGGAGATTGGCGTCGCACAGGAAAGTCCTGGGGCCCGCCGCGTTCCATATTCCGCCGAAACGTCGCACGAAAAAGGGTAATCGCCCAGAATCGAACGGGGAGAGAAGACGAGGAAGCATGTGACGAGACGTAGCGAAAAAGAGACGGAGTTTACGATCAGGCTGAAGGAAAGCACGAGTTAAGATCGGATAAGGAAGCTGAGAAGGTAGACTGGGTTGAACATGCACAAAACAGATGGGAAAATGAGAGAGAACGCGAGAAGGTGGAAGACAAGAAGCTGAGATCATTTGACGAGGGTAGGAACGATACGGAGATGCCGCGTGGGTGAGAGTGTACCCGAGCAGGCTGACGGAGAACACCAAAACGCAATCGTGGGGACTGCGAAACAAAGCATGAGTGCTCCCAAGGAGGTTACGAAGGAGAGAGAAACCCCATGTGAGGAGGCAGATGCCGAGGACACAGGGAACGAGACGCAATCAGCGGTTTCGCAAAACCGGTCTCTGAGATAGAGCTTCGTAGATTTAGTGTCGGTTGCGGCGATTACCGAGATTTAGTGGGGAGCCGCGCTGGTAGGGTTGACGCACTAGGTTCCCTGACCTGGCCGTGTGTCACAGGCTCGAGTTCTGAGTTGTGCCAGGATGATTGCATACTGGGACAGCCGAAAAACTGTCTTGGTTAGGCCACCGCTAAGAGTGCTCATAGCGCACACGAGCGGTTTTTGGTAATAAAAGATGTTTGTGATGTTGTTGATGTGGGGCAGTGTGTCTGTAGGGGAAAGAATGATCCCGAGAAGGTCGTCACGTTCGCGGGCCGCCATTCCGCTCCAGTATCAACCCTTCGCTCACGCTGCCAGCACGCAGCATTGCCTTATGTTGGAGCATTGGGGAGACATGGCCACTTGGTCTATGGGACTGGAAGCGAAGTCGCATTTTGTGATACCACTCTGTCTTCCGCGAAGTTGTGTTCGTCTCATGGGGCGAAATTGTCGAGACTTGCGTTGAGATTGCAATGCCACATGGCCTGCATCATCTGCAGAGGGGGCTGAAAGTACGCGAATGCAGTCCCGTGCTTTCAGAATGTTGCTTGGGGAGGCTAGTATTGAATTGCCTCCGAGCCTTAAAGTCCGCCACGACGTACGTGAACGTTCCCGTTCAGCCGTCCTTTTTCGTTGGTGGTGTGTGTGTGTATGTGTCGTGGTTGTGCGCGACGAGATGCCTTGGGTGCTCGATCCGTGCACCCAATTGATCGATCCGCGCACCGAGCCGAACTTTCTGTGCAGCGCAAGTGAGCGAAAGCACTCCTGAACATTCTTGAAGGAATGTTATCAGGCTACGCCGTCAAGCTGGACTTTTGCGCGCGTGCGCATAGTGGCAATGCAAAACTTTTCTTATACGTTTGATTTTTGTTTGACGCTGGCAAAATTGCTCGTGTTCTTTAGTCCTTATTCCTGTTGTTCTTGTTGTCGAGTGCCAGAATGTTTGTGCGTGGTTCCTGTTATAACACGAATCAGTGTTATGGGTTGAATTGTCTCGTTGTTCATGGCGTTTACGCGCCCCGGAGACACGACCCAATTTCTCTTCACTCGTACATAGTGTTTTTAGGATTTTTGGTGTGTTTCCGGTTTGCTAGAGTAGTCTGTCAATGTTTGAACGCCTAGTGAATAGGTTGTGGTTGTAGTTTAGGTGAGAGAAGCTTCGGATCAGCTGCAGAAATTGAAGGCGGCTCATTTGTGACTATACCTAGCTCCTTCCACGTGTTTTTTTTTTGTTTGATTGTTTCGCTGTTATTGCTGAAGGAAAGCTGAAACGAGTGGCCCTTTTCAATTCTTTTCGGAATGACTGAACCAAGAGGTGCAGTAATCCTCTTAAAGGGGGAAGTTGTACGGTCCTCTTATCAGATCAGCGGCCAGGCGCCCGGGCTGCGCGGAGAACCCGCCACTCTGTCTGGAGGCCCAGCACTACGCCGCAGCCATCGCCAATGCGTCACGGTACGCACGGTAGACGGATTGTCTGTCCCGCCGAATACCACAGGGATAATCCACAATTTAGAACGCAGACGGCGCCGCCGGGTTCCGAGAACCGTCGATGTGACGGGCGGAGTGGGTGGAATTACCGGCGTCGAGGCGGGCGCCGCGAGCAGCCTCCATTGTTAATGCGTTCCTTCGGCATAGTGCACTATCACCGCCTTTCACTCTCACCCGGCGGGGTCGCGCGCACTTGCTCGTCGGCGAGCGTGCCGTTGACCCAAAGATGGCAGCGCCTCAATGAATATTCCGTGGCGTGCTGAGTGACACCTGTCAACGTGAATTTGGGCACTCCCTTACGCATGTACTAACGCTACACGGGCGTTACCGAGAGAGTGTGATCTCGAGGTGTTATATGGGCGAACTTGGCCGTTAGAAATCGTTCTTGTCTGAGCGCCGAGCTGGGCAGTTCCCGGCAGGACAAGGAGTCTCGGCCGTTGAAGCTAGGTTGGGATTTGTGAGCCCTCTAGGCTAGAGGTTAAGATCGCGTCGGAGGTTTAGGGTAAATCACCGTACGGGGCAACTAGACGGATCTTGCGGCGAGACAGAGTCGCGGCCGTCATTTCTCGAGCGGTTTGTGTACGCTCTGGGGATAGGAGAGTTAGACGAAGTTGAGGAGCTCGAGTGATTTGTGCGCACTTGGAGCTAGCGTATAGCTAAACTTTTAGTTTTTCGTTTTTCTACTCATGTACCCTGTTTTCCTACTGTAAAAAGCTGTATATAAACTCTTCGTTTCACTTAATCAACCCCAACGCCTCGAGTTTGTCAATTCGACCGCCGTCTACAAGAACTTCAACACCATCGACCTGCCAACCCCCTGCCACCGTTTGAAGGGAGTTGCGGACAACGCAAGTAAAAATTACTTACTTTATTCTTTGAATAAGACATCTCAGTTGCTTTTCTCTTATCATTTCCTGGTCCTCGAAATGAAATAGTCGCTTTGTTGCCCTAAAGATGGCTATGACTCCTTTGTTTGTGTGTTGCGTTCAATTTTTAAGCAAAAGCGCAGCTCGTTATTTTCTCACCACGGTCCTGAAGGTATTAAAGAACTCACTTTTGAATTGGGTCCAGTTGGTCAAGGAGCTCTTGTGGTACTCAAAACAATTTCTAGCTGCATCTTCCAACTAAAAGAAAACACGCAGGAACGTTTCTTCATCGTCGCAACTGTTGAAGATACGGACGCGTTCCAGCTTCTCTAACTATTCCTCTAGGTGTTCCGCGGGGTCTCGCCAAGATGATGGCCGTTGCCAGTGTTCCTGGAGCACGATTGGCGACGTTGTTTCTTGCAACATGGTGGTGGTTGCAGCGGTCGTTCTCTTGGGTATTTTTGGCCGGATGCCGAATTCGCCCCACAAACGTGGCAGTCGGCGGCTGGCTCTAGTTGGACTGCCTCGGCGGCTTCCAAAAGTAGTATGGAACATAAAGGGTGCGTACCAAGTACCTGACCAGATATCACAATGCCAAGGACGACCCAGTTGTAATGAAGGGAAAAACAAGTTTATTGGAGCGAACTTGTGCTCCCCTTACAACTCGAAGAATAAACACTCGGCGAAGCAGCAGCCAAGAAAGTTACATGCGCAGGTGAGTGTCTGCGAATCGAATGCCGTGGCGTCTGCTGTGTGGGCATTTATCTTCCAGAGCGGATATCTCTCAAACCGTCGAATTACACCAAGAACACTGCAGATAGAAGACTATTGTAAGCTAGTGATGCTAGGGGAAACATCCTCCCTATCAAATGATACAATCCGTGCAGCATAAAAAACAAGGCATAGAGCATGCGCTTCGTTCGGAACACTGACAACAGAGTTTCGGCCCAGCGTGGTGGTAAAAGCAAATACATAACTAAACATCTCCAAGAATGGTTCGCGGCAATAAATAGGTGTTAAGCTAATTTTACATACCTTGTTTATTCTGTAACATTGTTGGAATTGCAATATGCAGACATTGTGCAATTAAATAGTGTGTTTTTGCCATTTCTTCCATTTTCTCATTTGGCGGTTTTATGTAACCCGACGTTTCTTACTCTGGGGGAGGTAAATTTACATTTGATGCGACACAGTGTAATCTAAATATCTCAAAAGAATTTTTTAGTAACAAGGACCTTAGAAGTATATTTAACTTCAGCACAATACCCTCGAACACTCACAATCGGCCGAACATATTTTTAAATAATGTGTACCTGGTAGCAACACGTTTTTAACTTTTCTCCTAAGTAAACTTTGATTTTCTATACTTTGTTTCACAAAATTGTACGCTTGATGGCGCTGCAAATCTTTGCTCCGATAACCCTAAATGCATTGTGCATAAATGTAATGCTTGTTCCAGCATAAAGCAGCAAGAATTATTATCTTTCTTCAGACGTACATAAACCCGGTCACTACGTATTGACTTGTAATGAGGAATGTAATAATGGAACTTTCCCACTCCGAATAAATTTAAGGCCAAAGGTTCTACACGCCGTGCAGTCTTTCAGTTTTTGTGTAAAACTAAACAAAACAAATCAAACGAATTTGAGACTCATCATAATTGCTTACATGCAGAGAATGTAAAATACTGCTTTAGGCTAAGATACCTGTAAAAGTATTCCCGACATTTGAAAATTTTAAACTATTCAATCACACAGTGGAATCTCGTTAACTCTAACTTCGTGGGGACGGTGAACGATTTCAATATAAACCGAATTCTAACTTACCAAATTAATTAAAAAACTTCAAGAATTGAAATCAGCGAGAATTGAATGAATGGCGCCACACGATGCCAAGAAGAGCGCGGTTACGCCATGACGGACCGTGTGCCAGCACCGGCACAAAATGAACAAACGTCCCCAGCATACAAAGGACACCAACACACGGAGACTACAAAGATATCCTAGACGAAGTGGTACATAATGCAAGGAGCACGGTGACGCCACAGATCCGTGTGATGCTCCGACTGAGTGTTCGAGCAATCTGTTGTTATGCCAAGAAAGCTAGCAGCGGCAGTAAACAATACATGTTCACGGCGGCACGCAGTTCTAACTACATACATAGTAGCCGATGTGCGCGATAACTACCCATAAATGCCTACGCATCGTGACTGGACCATGGTGGTGTGATGGATTTACTTAACGATCCTTCACTGTAATAAAAACAATTCAGGGCAAAGTATTTCCGAATATTTTACCTTTTTATAATGTTGCATTGGAGCGATACTATACATGTATTGAAGTTCCCGCGGGCTTGCACATTGAAGGCATATCTCGGTGGTCTTTAAAAAATTTGGTTCCAGTTTATTTAATGTATCTCTCCGTGGTCTCTAGAATACCTGGTTCTGCTTTTTTTTCTTTTTAGCCTTACATGTAAAGAAGGCCTTGTACTACTAATCCAAATGCCCCTATCTCCATCAGAAAATGCTTTCCTAAAAAACAGTACAAAATCACCAGACTCTTGCATAAACGGTAGATGAATAATTCTCTCAGATATTGTCATGAATGTGCCGTTAATTTGTTTCTATATTTACCTAATTTTAAGTTATATATTTCCGGAACCCCGTAAGTCCGACGTAGTTGTGCCCAATTGTCTTACAACCGGTCGCACACAACTGCACTATGGTTCAGCCCTCAGTATGTTGCCTATGGCATGCCATGATACTTGACCGCAGGCGAGATACTTGGCCTGACGACAAAGGATAACCTTCAAAAATGAACGGACCGCTGAGGGAGAAATGAAGTTCACCGAGGTGAATAAAGGTTTCTTGGAATGGCCTTACTACACGAGTATTCCGGGTATTTCTCCAGGTCATTTGGTCTTGTGTTGTGACGTCGAGGGCAGCCAAGATGATTTATAAATCTTACGAGTAAATACCTCACCGAATAATATTATGTGGTGAAAACACAAAAGAAGCATTCATATCTTCTAAAAAATTGTAGTAAGATTGAATAGTTGGGAAGTGCATTGATAACATTCTTGTGCTTTAGAAAGGCTTTGATGGGTACACAATAACATCGACATATTTTTGAAGACACTTTTGAAACTTGGAAATCTCATTATTAGTTTAAAGTTACTACATTACTGAATATTCTTGCACCTTGCGCAGTCGTCAATCATATATTTCCGAAACTTTCTAAGAACTTAGCAACATTCCTTTTCGGCATATATAATATTTCATAAAAATGTATTATCTATACAACGGTTGTACCACAAAGGATGCCTGCTATACATATATTCAAAATGTTTTCTCAAACTACTCATTGTACCAAAACATGAAATAGTTACCTAACTCCTCTGATAAGCTAGATATGTAACTAACAATCAAAAAACGTAGGAAAACATGGCAATGCTCACTTTGCACCCAAGCACTGTTTTAAGCACAAGATAAAGAAATAATAGCATATGCCCAAAATCTCAGCACGTCACGCTAAAACACTTGGTTTCTATTTAGGTAACAAAACCCATCTTGAAACTTTAAATACATTTCAAAATACAGTCCTGGCTGGTCCAAAGTTCAACTAGCCACCACTATTGGTTGCCTTGAAAAATTGACAAAGTTGCTGCCTCCTAGGGTAAATTGCCTTTGTGAGAGGATATTGTCCATTTCACGTTACTTTATTATTACTACTGTGGGGAAGGAGTAATGTTGCAAAGTGCAAGTAATAGCCACCAGGGAAACAAACGTTTAAATGGATCAAGAAGGCTGAGTAATCTGCAGAGACACCTTTTGTTAGCAGACTCATATTAACATATGAAAGTGGTCAAGAAGACAAAGCTAACTAGGGACATTACAATCATTGCGATCCTCTTGGTACTTCTAATATTATGTCAGAAATCACCTCCCAATCAGCTGTGCTAGGCTACCAAAAACATAAATCTGCATAGTGCAAAACCGGCATCCAGTTAAGGATGACTGCCCTCGCCATTTTAACCCGACAAGCCGGTTTATTGGGTTTACCAAATAAAGTCGGCATATTAACCAAGCATAGACACGCTTGGTGAGTGTGCCGACGCTTGGTGAGTGTGCTGACAACCAAAGCCAACAAAACACACCACCTGTAGTATACACTTCGGCACATATGGGGCATCCGTGGGTCTCTGGTTTGCCGTTGGCACCACTGAAGTCTCTAATCAAGCAGTCCTATTTCATTTCGGCCTTTTGAACATGAGGGTTCAAAGAATCTTATCAACAAGCACGCTGGAATCATTTTAACCTAGTGAAAACGTAAGATATTGTCTTCGCCATTATTATCCTGGGAACCCAATTTGTGCCCACTGTAACTACTGCTGTGTTCACATATGCTTTTTTATGTAGCTTCTAATATGAAGTCCCTCGAGATTCTTGGCTATTCCTATAACAGACGCCCTAAATATCACACGTTTGCATCATCTCCACTACAACCCCCATTTCGAAATGGTAGGCACTATTTTAAATGGAACGGTGAACGCGAAAAGTAGACATTCTCCAAGACATGCTTCTTTAATAGCCCTGAACAATGTATTCTACACTTTGTATTGCCAGAAATAAAATGTGGCCGTATTCCAGGAGAATCAAAGCACTGTAAAGAAATTTTTTATTCATAAACCCGATAAACTCAATACCAACTCAACATCTTGCGTATCCGGCTACGAACATGTCCCGAAGGGATCGATCCTAAGGAGCTTCTTAGGCTTCAGTGGCATCTGACACATTACCACCTTTTTTTTCACTGAAAAGGGTTTTCCTTTGTTATAAAAAGATTTCTTCGACAGACACCTTCCACCAGGGGACGTTTCGTAAACCTTAAAGAAATGTGTATAAGACTTGCCGCGGAACAAATCTGCGGGCTTTAATTATCCAGGCTGGCTCATGGCGGTTTCATGTGAGCCGTGGGAGCGACAAATTGTGGTTACTGCATGAGCAGTTACACACCCAATTTAATGTAACAGCTTGTGCCATGGGTTCGCACCCGGAATCACAAACCCCCACCTCATAACTTACTCAAGGGAGATCCTGTTTAACCTTAGCTTGTCAAACAGTGCTATAGATGTCTTCTTATACCTTACGGAAAATACGTAATAAATTTGGCATAACAAAACAACATTTGTGTACCATTTTGTGAGGTCCGGTAGCCCTGGTAACAATTATAAAAAAATTCCCTATCTTATCATAGGGGAACACTGTGAAGCAGCCATGGGGTCGACTCAAGTTCCCATTAGTTTGGAGTTGGATCTCAGTGTTGCGGGAGGAGAATGAGGGGAGCGGAGCGCGCGCGGGCGTCATTTAATGGCGGAGCTACAGTGGGGCCACTAGCAGAATATGCAGCAGCTGCTGTCGCGTCTCTAACCCTAAGCTGCTTCGCATTATCGCGCGAGGAGCCGCAGGTCTTGCAATTTGTTGCGCAATCCCGGGGAGGAGAGAAGCTTCGGAGAAGAGAGGAGGAATGCCGGAGAGAAGAGGAGCGTCGGAGAGGAGAGGAGGAATGCCTCGCATACTACTCAGAGTTCCCCTACGGGAAGATGACGAGGGTGGTTGAACGCGAAGCTATCTGGTGATGGATTCTTCGGTTAGCCAATCCCTAGGGCAATCGTGCCACAATCATCATCAGAGGTGCCTGGCCATGAATGCGCAGCGTCTACAACTCATCTAACAATTACGTCCTTTCCTCCAATTCAAAGACACATACACTAAAAAATTTAGGTGTTACTTGCACTTGCAATAGCTCGATGCTATTTATTTGCAAATGTTCTTGTCCAAGATCAACTTGATCGCAAACTTGATAAATCGCAATATAAAAAACCAATGACTCGAATACTATACCTACATCTGTAGTGTGAAGTACTAGTAACCAAACCGCTTTTCCGCCAACACGTCTTGCAATCTTCTACTTTCAGGCCTAATTCAATAGTTTTGTAGCTTCCCAACCTGCAACCTAACGAATCTCCCAAGGATTCCCTCACTACGCCCCCGAACAAGGCGTCTGGCCCGGAGTAGGCACGATCATACCAACGCTAAGTCATCCAGATCTTCTACTTTTCTTCCTCAGCATTGTAACTAAAAGCGCCTCCCACCCCACGCACCCTAAGCATAACTGACCTTTCAGAAAACGTATATTGACTTTTAATAGGCCCGCAGCGTAGGAACCGCTCCTGCAATCTTTCATTGCAACATTCCGCTAGCAGAGACATTGACATGTTTTCCAGGCAGACCCGGTCACTCTACATCTTGAAGTTTATAACACGGCCACTTCTGCGGCTCCTCAGTTGTGCGTGGAGTATGTCGTTAATTTCGAACATTGTTAAATAATATTCTATTTTTCAGTGACTCGCAGAAGGTCCTCTTCAACATTGGTTATGATTCTATGAAGGGACATCAATGATACTATCATCGATGGTTTTACAAGTTCTATGTTCCTGTTTTTCTTGAGGTGTCTATGTTTTATACAAAGAATACTTTCGTTTTTCTCTAACTCTACCGTACTTGTCTACCAATTGCCTTTTCAGATTCTCCTGGGCGAACGCCAACAAGGCATAACGCTCGAACCCGGCTTGCGTTTCCCAGAAAGTAGACGGGACAACAGACCTCGAAGAGATCGTAAATACAAGCCTTACCAAATCGATTTTGGGGGCTCGAGTTCTAAATGTTTGTGACTACCTTTCTTAAAATTGCATTTGGATTATACCGGAATAAAGAGCCCCCAAATGACAGCGCAAGCTGAAGCTATCTCAGCAATGAATTCCTCCGTTTTATTTCTGCTTAGATGATTACGCCATCAGCAGGCACCAGTGCCCTAAAACGCGATAGTGAAGTGGTTGTTCAGTAAAAGTGTTTTTGTTTCCATTTTCTACGAGAATTGATACATCAGATTGTGCAACCGCGTATCTATGTCAAGAAGCCGCATAAAGGTACAGAAAGAACTCATAAACGACTTCAAAGCGCGTCCCTCCTATACTGTCCTAGCTGCAGTTCGCTGGCTTATCATAAGATAATCCACAATCGTCTTGAGGCCATTCAACAAGCCAAATGAATCGCCGTGCTACCACTCCTAGAAAATAGGTTTCCGTCACCAGTTTCTTACAATTCGCCAAACCCATAATAAAAACAACCCAAAACAGAGAGTAAATTATAAATTCGAGTGAAGTAAATAAAAGTATTCAAAAAAAAATTGAATCAATTAAAAGGCTGCAAGATTAGCGCCTCCTTCCACAAAATGAAGCGGCATCATGGTGAAGATTAAAGCATGGCTTGGGACAAGTGCAACCCTCCATTTTTCATCTTGTCATGGTTGGTGAAAAGCTGCTAGCTCTGTTGTGCAACTACAAAACCATTATCATGCTTTTAAATCCAGCACCACTTGTTTTTTTTGGCTCAACATAGTCACTTGTGCTCTTTGACACATTGCCGCCAATAATGCCTATACAATAAATTATATTATTCTCGAACCCGTATCCAACAATAAATGTTTTACTATGTTGCACTCGCACAATGATTTCCAATCTGCTGCACCGTTCGGCCGATTTTCAGAGCAGCCCTTTAATCAACATACCCGTTCGTAGAAGGGGTAGGGTGTGGGTTCGGAAGAATGGTGGATGTTCTTTTGCGTGAAGTTGATGAAAATGTGAGCAGAGATAAGAAGAGCTGCTTAGCGGGGCCACATCTAAACGAAGGGTACAAATAGGGAGAAATATTTGAAGATCAAACCTATTGTTGCGAATTAGAATTTTTGACGTAGCGCCAAGATTGCACGTGGTTCATTTGAATCTTAAGGCGTGCGGTATATTCATATGATGTTTTCTTTGTCATATTTGCCGATGATTTTGACGACGAAACAATGATGATTGCATGAACAGAATACGACGCAAACAATACCAACTGTTCAATCTCCACGTCGCTTTCCAGCTTTACCCACGGGAGCTGTACGCGCAAGCCAGCCTTGAAAGATAAAACATCTCAGATTTGCCAACTTTTCTTCCCCGCAACCAGCATTTCTGCACTCGTGAGCAATGCGACGCAGCCAGGCTCTCCTTGTGTAAGAAGACGCCGGCACCGGAATGGGCAGGATTGACACTGACAAACTGTGAAGGGCTGCCCGGCGGCGGCGGCAGCACATTCGGGTGCGTGCGTGCTTTATCTAGGGAAGCGTCCTGAAAGGCGGTTCTTAATTGTGAGCCCTATCCTATTCCAACTGCATTCTGGCAAATGGAACAGTCCGCAATTGCATTTGTTTCAATATCCTGAGAAACGACAAAAGTTTGCATTTCCCCACTGCTGGAATTGTCTGTAAATTAATTTATATTCCACTAAGTTTTTAACATAGCAGTTACTTCGTGGTGGCTGTGCCGAATTACCTGCTCATGAAATATAACCCTGAGGTTGCCAGATCCGTTGAACTAAGCAAATATGCAGGTACGTAGCCAAAGTCGACGCAGGCTTGGTGGTTTAGCGAGTAGAGACTCACATATGACAAATCAATCGGGACACTTATGCATTTTTGTTCAGTGAGAATGCGTGAGCATCAATAACTTTTGAGACATATCACTGTGTTATGTCGTTAACTTTCATTTCGCTATGTTCTTACTGCTGAGTTTATCTTTTTGTGTGTATCCCCCCCCACGGAAATGACATATAGAACCCCATCACGCATTTGGGCGTATGTGGATATATATGTCATATATGGCTGATTCAGAGATAGATGAGTGCCATATATGCCTTCATATGCCCAAAAACAGATTTAGTCAAATACGGGTGAGTCCATGTTTTGGAACGCTTTATATGGTTGCCTAAAGTACATATGGATATATGTACACGGATAATGGCAGTCCCATTTCAGATGGAATAAAGCCGCACCCCAAAGGCAAACAAAAGCACAATTGCTTGGTTTCAACTTTTTTACAAAAAAGCTGGTGCAATCTCCATTTCGGGCAAACCTAATAGGAGGTGAAGCGTGCAGTGTATACTGTACTGAAATACAGGAAGTCTCTATTTCCAGGCGGCGCGCGTAGATTAGGTGCTAGAGAAGCGCCGATGAGAAGAGCAAGCGAATGCTTGCTGAGATGGTGGCGCCCTTGCGCATTCATCGCGATTTAAGCATACTGAATGCCCACAATCCCCAGTTTGGGGTTGTGGCAGGGGTGATCGCGAATGCAGTGCAATAGGCAGAGCAATGCAGTGCAGAGTGGGCACGGAAGCAGCTACGCTGCGCAGATGGCTCACCCTGTCTGCCGCTTCTTTATCCCGCAGATCCTGCCATGGCTTACTTTCGTTGGTGTACTTCTCGCCAAGAAGGAATCGACCATCCAGTGTGCGCATATGAAGAAAACCCCCAGCTGTCATCGCGTTTCCATGGCACGTGCTTTCGGGACAACCTGTGTGACACCCGTGACTCATGGTCTGCACTTCACTTGAAGCCTGCGCATTTCCACCTGATTTTGCCGTCACCAGCTACGTCATCAGGAGGAATCCACATAAAGGGCCGCTCGTCACTGCCCCCGTTTAGTGGGCACGGAAGCAGCTACGCTGCGTAGAGGGCTCACCCTGTCTGCGGCTTCTTTATCCCGCAGATCCTGCCATGGCTTACTTTCGTCGGTCTACTTCTCGCCAAGAAGGAATTCGACCATCAAGTGTGCACATATGAAGAAAACCCCCAGCTGTCATCGCGTTTCCATGCCACGTGCTTTGGGGACAACCTTTGTGACACCGGTGACTCATAGTCTGCACTTCACTTGAAGCCTGCGCAGTTGCACCGGATTTTGCCGTCACCAGCTACGTCATCAGGAGGAATCCACATAGAGGGCCGCTCGTCACTGCCCCCGTTTAGTGGGCACGGACGCAGCTACGCTGCGCAGATGGCTCACCTTGTCTGCCGCTTCTTTATCCAGCAGGTCAGTTACTACACATCTCTTTACAGCAAAAAAAACGAGCGATCGCTTTCTCTTGCTGTTTCCGTGCCCACAAGTGTTGCTGTCTCTTGTAAGCGATTGTGCACCTGTAACATGTGAGCTTTTGGTATTGGCGGGGGAGGTTGAGCTGAACCCAGGTCCCGATACCCGGTCCAGCTCACAAAGCATGGACTCAACGGAAATGACTAACCTGCTCCGCGACTTGCACAAGCAGACGGTTCATGTTCAGGTCGGGCAAGAGTCATTGAAGAGTTCGCTTGATACGCTTTGCCAGAAACACGATACCATGAATGCCAACCTTAGAGATATTTGTGCTCGTCTCTGTAGTCTAGAAGAAAAGTCGACAGCCATTGACGAGCTACAGGTTGATGTACACTCTAACCAAGAAAGCATTGAAGAACTCCGTAGCGAATGCCACCGCCTGCATGCCCGTCCTAATGACAGTGAAGATAGGCTGCGTCGCGACAATTTATTATTTTGTGGCATTCAGGAATCTTCACGAGAATACTATGCTGACGCAGAGCACAAAATTGTTTCGCTATTTTATAATATGCCAGATTGCCCAGTTTCTTCGGACACTATAGTTCGCGCGCAACGCCTTGGTCATGTTGCAGACGATCGCTGTAGACCCATGATTGTTAAATTTGCCTCTTTCAAGACTAAAAGTGCTGTGCTGTCAAAACGCGTGCATCTTAAAGAAACGAATGTTGCGATAAGGGAAGATTACTGCCCCGCAACTCGACTTGCTCACAAAACCCTTATAGAATTTGCTAAAAGGAAGGGGGGACAATATAAAATTAAGTACAAAAAATTACTTCTGGGTGGCAAATGTTACACGTACAATCCCGATACCGGCCGCGTTGTCGACAGCACCCCCAATCATCACACCTTGAGTCCCAAAAATGGTCCGAGTGCTTCCACGTATGCTACAACCCCGGTTGATCTTCCCAGTTAGGGCTTATTGAGGGGAAGGGGATCTAACAAGATGCTTTCGGTTGTTTTCACGAACATCCGCAGCATTCTTAATAAAAGAGACCAGCTAAGTGCATTTATTGATTCAGCAACCGCTAACATCATAGTGCTCACTGAAACGTGGCTGTAGAGCAAAATTCGTGACTCTGAGATTTTAGAATGCAAAAAGTACGCATTCTATCGCAACGATAGAACCTATAGGTCAGGTGGCGGTGTAATGATTGGAATAAACTCAAATTTCACGTCTGCTCCCATAAACATACCTAGCAACTTAGAAATTGTATGGGCGTCCTTAACTCTCAAAGATAAGAAAATAGTAATAGGTAGTGCATGCTACAAACCCCCCTCAGCTGACAAATCTTTAAATGATAGCCTTCACGACGTAATTACCCTTAATTTATGTTCGATACCCCGACACGCCAGTTATTCTTCTCGGTGACTTTAACTATCCCAGTATAAAATGGGCCACGCACGGTCCCAGTGCAGTACCTCCAAATTCCGAAGTGAAGGCGTTTCTTCATCTCTGCTCAACCTTCCACTTCACTCAAATGGTAACTCAACCGACCCGATACTCGGGTAACTCGGTTAACACGCTCGACTTTATTTTAACCACCTGTCCAGAAGCAGTTACTTCTTTATCAGTTCTACCAGGGCTTAGCGATCATGCTCTTGTTCAATTTGATTGAAATTTTTCAACACCCAGTCACCGGAAAAAAGTGAAGCAAATACGGGATTATTCTCGCGCAGGCTATGGTAGCATATACACAGAATTATCCATATTTCTTGATGAATTTATAGACAACTTTTCCACGCGGTCGTTAGAGCACAACTGGTGTCTTTTCAGAGACAAAGTAGCCGAACTAACTAGTAACTATATCCCGCTCCGTTCCATTAAAACTAACCGATTCCCGCGGTTCAATAAACACCTTCAGCGACTAGCAAACAAAAAGAAGCATGTATACCGAAACGCTAAGCGCCCTAATCTTCCAGAAAAATGCCGCGCTTATCATGCTGCAACTCGAAGCTATCTTCGCGCGCTCCTTGAGGCCAAACATGCATATAACACGCGAACATTGCCTGATACGTTAAAAACAAACCACGTCAATTCTGGAAAATTGTGAATGGTCATAAGGTTGACGCTATCACCATTCAGTCAAGTGATGGCGTCGTGCTATCGGATGAACAGTGTGCTTCAGTGTTTAATGATTTCTTTGTAGCTTCTTTTGGAAATGCCAGCACGATCCTCATCCATCAGTTAATAGCCGTGAATTTTCTAACATGCCTCCAGTATTCATTGATCCCTGCGGCGTCGCTAAAATTATTGATAATCTTAATCTTTCCTCAGCCTCTGGCGTTTATAATATAAATTCCAAGTTTTTGAAAAACACTAAAGAGTACTCCTCATTTATTCAGTCTAACATGTTTGAGCAGTCTTTGCTCACAGGCAACCCTGCCGCGTGAGTGGAAGGTAGGGATGGTGGTTCCCGTCCATAAAAATGCTGATAAACATACTGCCAATAACTGCCGCCCCATTTCGTTGACTTGCATTCCGTGCAAAATTTTGGAACATACTTTATCATCGGAAATCGCCCGCAACTCGGATTCTAACTCCTTTTTCCACAATTTACAACCCGGATTTCGTAAAAACATTTTGTGTGAGACTCAACTAGCATGCTTTACAAACTCCGTTCATAGCAAAATTGACCATGGTTCCACAGTCGACTGCATATTTCTTGATTTAGCCAAAGCTTTCGAAAAGGTGTCACATGAACTATTAATATTAAAACTAAGTAAGCTCAACCTTGATCCTAACGCTCTGGCCTGGTTACGTAACTTTCTCTTAAATCGCTCTCAGTTTGTCAATGTTAACCAAATCACGTTGTCTTTTTCTCTGGTAATTTCAGGTGTTCCACAAGGCTCTGTCGTACCCCTGCTCTTCTTAATTTACATTAATGAAATGCCTAGTAAAGTTCAGTCTTCCATTAACCTATTCGCTGATGATTGTGTTCTTTACCGTGAGATTACATCTGATATTCACTCCGCTATACTTCAGTCCGATAATAACATGATATCTCCATGGTGTAACAACTGGTTGATGACATTTAATACAAATAAATGTAAAGTAATGCAAGTAACGCTAAAAACACCTGGCAGCCCTAATTATACCCTTCATGGGAATATTCCTGAGACCATAGCTTCTTATAAATACTTGGGCGTCTACATATCATCCAATCTGTCCTGGGAACAACATATAAACTATATAACAAACAATGCGAACCGCACATTGGGCTATTTAAAACGTAATTTTTCTGGTCTAACATCTTCGCTGAAACTATAACTCTACAAAACTCTTATACGCTCTAAATTAGGATACGCCGCTTCTATATGGGACCCTGGCCTCGCATATTTAGTTTCATCTGTCGAGTCTATCCAAAACCGCTCCGCCCGCTTCATCCTTTCCGAATATCATCGGACAGCTAGTGTAACGACAATGAAATCACAGTTGCTATTACCTGATCTATCTTTACAGCGCCAGATACAACGTTTGTGTTTATTTCACAAAATTGTATATCACGAGACGCTCCATGACTTGCTCCTATCAAGTGCCTGTTTCATATCTCGTCGCTTAGATCATCGCCTTAAAATTGAACCCATTCATTGTCATGCAAACCAGTTCTTTTACTCTTTTCTACCCCAGCAATCAACCATTGGAACCGCCTTCCCGGACCCCTTTTATTAGTCCGTAACAATAAGTTGTTTAGATCACCTTTGACTACCCACATTTGTAATAATACTTGATCCTAAAATTTCTTCAGCGCTGTTGTGCCTTGTTGTACTCATTTTGTTGTTGGTTTCGAACTGCTCACCGACATGACCATATAAGCCACTGCATATATGTAATAGGTATAGCATCATAAACAATTTTGTAGCGCCTTTTTTTTCCACTTCATGTCCTATGGTATCGGTTTTCAAATGCTTATCTGTCGCTATTGTACACAGGCTACATTATTGTGCTTTTCTTGTGAATTTTCTCTTAATTTTGCTGTTTTGTAATTCCTTCTTTATTTGGACTTGTACTCTTGTTTATCCTGTATGCTTATTATTTTTTTTTAGAGAAAGAGAAAGTTTATTACATGGAAGGATTACAAACATATTAGTATGCAGACGAGGGTCCCAGAGTTAACTGACTGAAAGGGGACCCTCGATTACAAATACATCAACGGAATTGTGTAGATGCAGCAAAGGGGCGAAAGAGCCCAACAAATCAATATGCATTATAAAACACACAAGTAATTAGCGTTTTATGTACAAACATACGAAAGGTCTCTATAGTTGTAGATATATAAAAAGTAAAAAAATCAGTTCGTGAATGACACAAATGAAGCAAAGGCACATGAGAACATTTGGTATACCGTAAGAAAAAACAGAGAACAAGATCCTAATTACAGCAAAAGAAATCCTCAAAGGTTTTTTTTAAAGCAACCAAGTGATGGGGATGATTTGACAGCAGTAGGCAAATTATTCCAAAATTTCACAGCTGAAAAACAAGAAGTTTTCTTACCGTAATTTGTATGAACAGGTGGTAGTAACAAATTGTTATTACTTGAAAACCTGGTTGTAAATTGTTATTACTTGAAAACCAACGGAAGCGGAAAACTAGGCGCCGCAGTTCCGGAGGCAAGAACTGCGCCGTCGTCGATCTGCCCAAGCCCTCCTCCCTCTCCCGCAAACGTCATTCGTATTACCATAGATGACGCTGAAATCTTAGCCCTTGTCGATACTGGAGCCGCCGTTTCTGTCATGGACGCCAAACTTTGCCGCCGCTTGAAGAAGGTTAGGACGCCGCATCTTGGATTCTCATTACGGACTGCTACGGCTCATCCCATTGATCCAACTGGCATGTGCACTGCCCGTGTCGTTATTCAGGACGTCATGTATGCTGTTCAGTTCGTTGTCCTGCCTTCCTGTTCCCACGATGTTATACTGGGGTGGGACTTCCTTTCTGAACATGGAGCTGTCATCGACTGTGGCCGTGCCGAAGTAGAGCTCTTCCCGTTCATGGATCATACCGCTGATGAACCGCCCGCTCCTTCTGCCATCAAACTGGTCCTCACGGAAGAAGTTAGCATTCCTCCTCATTCTGCCGTGCTAGCTTCTTTATCCTGCCCACTTCTGTCCAATGCGACAGTACTCTTTACGCCTTCTGACCTGTTTCACCAGCGACGTTGTCTTCGGCTTCCTTTCTCCCTGCTTCCCATTCGTAACAGCCAAACTACACTTCTCCTTTCCAACTACGGGTCGTGTCCGTGCACCTTGCAACGCGGAGAGTGCGTCGGCCATGTCGAGACCGTTCATTCTGTTGTCGCTGTGGCTGTGCCCGACGATTCAACGCCGCTTGAAATCAGTGGACTGTGTGCTCCTTCAGGAGCAAAATCCCCCCCGTCTGCAGACGTCTTCCTTCGCGCCATTGATGCCGACCTTTTACCGTCCCAACGAGACCAGCTTCTCGCACTGCTGAACCGATTTCGGACGTCTTTTGATTCTGTCGAGACTGGTCTGGGACGTACCACCACAGTCGAACACACCATCGATACCGGTGGTCACGCACCCTTACGGCAACGTCCCTACCGTGTCTCCCCCACTGAACGCCGCGTAATCGATGAACAAGTCGAGGACATGCTCCAACGCGGTGTGATTCGACCCTCCACCAGTCCATGGGCATCGCCGGTAGTACTTGTCAAGAAGAAGGACGGCTCTATTCGGTTTTGCGTCGATTACCGCCGGCTCAACAAGATAACTTGCAAAGATGTATATCCGTTGCCGCGAATTGATGACGTCCTTGATTTTCTACAAGGCGCAGAGTTCTTTCCTCCATTGATTTACGCTCTGGTTATTGGCAGGTTCCCATGGCAGAGGCTGATCGTGCAAAAACGGCCTTTATTACTCCTGACGGCCTGTACGAGTTTAACGTTATGCCGTTTGGCCTCTGCAATGCGCCTGCAACCTTCGAGCGGATGATGGATAATATTCTCCGTGGACTCAAATGGCAGACGTGCCTTTGTTACCTCGATGATATTGTGATCTTCTCTCCCGATTTTTCGACGCATCTGATTCGACTTGAGCAAATTTTGACGTGCTTGACGACCGCAGGCCTTCAGCTCAACCTGAAGAAGTGCCGTTTTGCTGCCCGAGAGCTTACTATCCTTGGCCACGTTGTCTCCAAAGCTGGTGTCCTGCCGGATCCTGCCAAGTTACGTGCTGTGGCGGAATTTCCCAAGCCGACAACTGTGAAGGCCCTCCGCAGCTTCATTGGGCTGTGTTCATACTTTCGCCGATTCGTTCGCAACTTTGCATCTCTCATCGCGCCTTTGACAAAGCTCCTCAGCAAAGAAGGCGGCATCTGTGAGTGGTCCACGGCCTGCGACGACGCATTTACTAAACTGCGCCATCTCCTCACATCTCCGCCAATCCTGCGCCATTTCGATCCTGAGGCCCCTACCGAAATTCACACGGACGCGAGCGGAGTTGGTTTGGGGGCAGTTCTCGCTCAGCGCAAGGCAGGATATGACGAGTATGTCGTTTCTTATGCACGTCGCGCGCTAACAAAGGCCGAGACAAATTATTCCGTGACCGAGAGAGAATGCTTGGCCGTTATTTGGCGCTGGCGAAGTTCCGCCCGTACCTCTACGGGCGCCCTGTCCATGTTGTCACGGATCACCACGCTCTTTGCTGGTTGTCCTCGCTCAAAGATCCTTCTGGGCGGCTAGCGCGCTGGGCTTTGCGGCTACAGGAGTATGACATTCGCGTCACGTATCGCTCAGGCCGGCGGCACAATGATGCTGATGCCCTTTCGCGCTCCCCGCTGCCTCATGACAGCGACCGGGTCTCGAGCTCCGACTGCTACGTGTCGCCATTGGAGATCCACTCTATGTCGTCCGAGCAAAAGAAAGACCCTTGGATTTCCTCCATGTTGGACTTTCTGTCTGGCTCATCAACGAACGCTGCATCTCGGACACTACGCCGGCAAGCGTCGCACTTTGCCATTCGCGACGGACTGCTTTTCCGTCGCAACTACCAACCCGAAGGTCGCAAGTGGCTCTTAGTAATTCCGCGCCACCTACGCTCTGAAATGTGTGCCTATTTTCACGAAGAGCCACATTGCGCCCATGCTGGTGTCCCCAAAACATACCAGCGTTTGCGCTTGCGGTACTACTGGCGAGGCATGTACCGCTTCGTTCGTCAATACGTCCGTTCGTGTGTTCGATGCCAACGCCGAAAATATCCTCCCCGCCAAGGAACTGGGCCTTTGCAGCCCTTACCGTGTCCAGCAAGACCATTCGACCGTGTAGGAATCGACCTTTATGGACCTCTTCCTTGCACTGCAGATGGCAACCGATGGGTCGTTGTTGCTGTCGACTACTTGACCCGGTACGCCGAGACTGCCGCCCTGCCTGCTGCTACCGCACGCGAAGTAGCCTCCTTCCTACTTCGGCACTTCATTTTACGGCATGGGGCGCCGCGTGAACTCCTCAGTGATCGAGGAAGGGTTTTTTGTCTGAAGTTATAGAGGCCCTTCTTAAATCCTGCCGCACGATCCATCGCACCACCACGGCGTATCACCCTCAGACCAATGGACTGACCGAACGTTTCAACCGCACTCTGAGTGACATGCTTGCTATGTACGTCGCGGCGGACCATTCCGACTGGGACGCAGTACTACCATTCGTGACCTACGCATACAACACCGCCACGCAGGCCACGACCGGCTTCTCTCCGTTTTTTCTTTTGTATGGCCGTGAGCCTTCATGCACACTGGACACCATACTTCACTATCGGCCCGATGAGTCAGAGTGCACGCCCATCTCCGACGTTGCCAAGCACGCCGAAGAGTGTCGTCAGTTGGCCCGATCGTTAACTACGGAAGATCAGCAGCGTCAGAAGTCGCACCACGACGAAACGACTCCCGCTCCTACCTACTCACCAGGGTCGCTTGTCTGGCTGTGGGTTCCAGTGTCTTCGCCAGGCTTGAGCAGTAAACTGCTTTCGCGCTACCAGGGTCCCTACCGCATCGTCAAGCGGACGTCTCCAGTAAATTATGTGGTTGAGCCTCTCACTCCGTCGCCCGATCAGCGTTGCCGCGGCAAAGATATAGTCCATGTTCAGCGCCTCAAGCCTTACATTGACCCCGTCGTAGTTTCATCTCCCTGAGTCGCCAGGATGGCTCTTTCGTTCCGGGGGGCAATTGTAAGGAAGACCATCGCCAACACCATACTCGTTTAAATAATGTAGGAGCGTGGACAGCACTGGTCATTCGCAATACGTGGGTATGTGACACAGAAGCCACACAGGGAAGAGGCACCAACTCGTGGATGTCGCATCGCCATCGCTGGGACGAAGAAGAAGTCTCGTCTCGTTGGCTCTCCGTCTCATTGCTGGACAGCGCGACTTGGTACTTCGGTGCTACCGCTGCTGCTGGTGCGGCTGAAGAATAAAGCCTGAAAACCCTCTTATAATATATAATATATACAAGAGAAGAAAAACTTCGAACAAGGGAAAAGCACGATTGTGGCCCACGTTTCAGCAAAGAGAACTTGCTTTCCTCAGGGCTGAGGAGGAAAGCAAGTTCTCATGCTGAAACGTTGGCCACAATCGTGCTTTACCTTGTTCGAAATTTTTCTTCTCTTGTGTTCTTACGCTTCAAAGTTCTACTACTCCCGGATTATATATATAATAATATACATATATATATATATATATTAGAATATAGATTAATATATATAT
>JABSTR010000799.1:0-40719 GCA_013339765.2 Haemaphysalis longicornis | reverse complement strand
CTGACTCCTGCGGTAACCCGGGCGTGGCCACCGCTCATACCAGCCCCGTTTTCCACTCCGCCCTTTTGTACGGCTCCTGCCGAAGAAGCCGACACCAACCACCTGCTATGGACGTGCCCTTCACTGAGTGCCGCGAGATCCCGACACCTTTGCGGCACAGGCCTGCATCCGGGGAGACCCCCCCGATCTTCAGCGATGGCTGTGGGGCCCCACTACCGCTGTCTCCTGGACTTCATCCGGTAAACGGGTGCAAACTTGTACCTGTTGGAACTTATGCCAAAGGACATAATGTCGCAATTAAAAAAAAACTTGGGAGAAGCAATGCTAAACATTGCGTTCACTTTTGACTTATTTCAAATTGTAACAGACTTCACTAGAATTCAAGAAAATTGCAAATCAGTACTAGATCTCTTTCTAGTAAGTGAATCCATTAGTTGCCAAAAGTTACTGCGAAGTAGTTCCGGGAATTTCATACCACAAGGCCGTGTTGCTTACCCTAGCTAATACCTATATAAACAATATTCGTACAATTTTGTCGTTTCCGAACTTCTCTCTTGCTGATGATGTGTCTACAATTGACCTGCTTTCCGTTATTTTGATGATTTCCGCAATAGCACTTGTGATGTACACCACCTTTGGGACAGATTTAAACAGATTGTCAATGAATGTATCGAGTGTTTTGTACCCAAGATTACAAAATATTCTAGAGGTAAGAACCCATGGATTTCCAGGGAGACATTGCAATCGAAAAGGCGACTGAAGCGCCTGCAGAAAAGGTTAACAAAAAACAGAACATTATTTATAAAGCAAGAAATATCGAATCTTTCGTTAAAAATAAAAAAACCAAGTAGCTGCTGATAAAAGGCGCTATTACGGTGAATCATTACCAAGCTTCATAACCACGTCCCCCGAGAAATTTTGGCTTTATTTCTCCACACTCCACTGAATGTGATACATTTAAAGTTGATGGCTGCCTTACTTACGATAGTTCAAATATTGCCCATGCCTTTAACAATCATTTTAAATTGGTGTTCACCCAAGATAATGGTATATCACCTGTGTTTCATGCATCCCTACAACCGATGTCTAATGTCATTGTTACTGAAGGTGGTATAGTTAATCTTCTCTTAAGGCTTGATGTCAAACAATCATCAGGGCCTGATGACATTCCGAATAGCTTCTTGAAAAGGTACGCTGAGTTGGTCTGAAAATATCTTCATGACATTTTTCCAAGTCCTTACAAGAAGAAGAAACACCAAGAGACTGCGGAACTGCTACAGTTAAACCAGTTCATAAAACCAGAAATAAGAAGTTCGTTAAAAACTATCGTCCAATTTCATTAACATGTACGGTATGCAAGATTCTGGAACATATCATTTTCAAACACATCTGCGAATTTCTGGACAACTATAACGTTCTAACAAAATGCCAGCATGGTTTTAGAAAAGGTTACTCGACCAGCACTAAGTTATTTGAAACAATACATGACTTTGCCAAATCAATAAATAATAGGACACAGACCTACGTTATTTTTATAGACTTTTCGAAAGCCTTTTTCAAGGTATCCCACAATAAATTGCTATGTAAGATAGGTAAAATAATCAATAATTTTCAAGTAGTTAACTGGAATAATGCATATCTAACAAAACGTGAACAATTTGTTGTCTTTGCTGATTGCTGCTCAAATAGACACCTTGTTGAATCTGGCGTTCCCCAGGGCTCCGTGCTAGGACCACTCCTTTTTCTCATTTTTATTAATGATATTTTGATGGCATCCCGGTGAAAATCAAACTCTACGCTGATGACTGTGTACTTTATAATGAAATATGCTGTCCCGCAGACCAACAGGTGTGAAATAATGCTCTGCAAAAAGTGTCCTCCTGGTGTGATGAAGGGCAAATGGCTATTAACTTCGAAAAAAACAGTGTTTATGTAAATAACTAATAAAAAACTCTATTAAAGTACGAGTACTCTACTACCCATACTAAACTTTCCGAAGTGCAAGATTACAAGTATCTTGGGTTATGGATCACAAATGACCTGAATTGGACTAAACACATTAATACGGTAACTAACACTGCAATGCGTAAGCTTTTCTTCCTCAGAAGAGCATTGAAACTTTCAACCCCCTCCGTCCGCCTTCTGTCTTACAAAACAGTAGTTATACTGACTTTGGATTGTGCTTCCATTATATGGGACCCTTTCACCCAAAATAATATCAACAAGCTAGAAAGAGTGCAAAAAAAGGCCATTCGTTTTATTTAAAACAGCTTCGGACGCACTTCAATTACGAAACTTTCAACTAGAGCTAATCTACCAACACTGACAGAAAGAAACCGCTTATCTAGACTAAAATTTCTATATCAACTAGCACAGTGCTATTACAAGACAGACATTTCTGAAGTTCTTTCATGTTCGTCCGGATATGCAACTCGACAAAGGCATGGCGCACAATAGCACCTTATGCAACCCGTAACAACTGCTTTAAATATTCCTTCTTTCTACGAACTATAAACGACTGGAACAAACTAACCAACACCAAAGTTTTACAGCCATCCTTAACATTGTTTTCTTTTAGCCTCAACAACAGTGTTTAACTAACATGCCAATTCATCTCTGTCCCCACAAACGTTGGACATTTTTGTGTATTTTGAGTGTTTAACTAACATGCCAATTCATCTCTGTCCCCACAAACTGTTGGACGTTTTCACTGTGTATTTTAGTTGCTTTGTGCGTACTTTTATTTCTGTGTGTTTTCTATCTGCCAGCTTTGAAAATTGGTTTGTTTGCATATTGAGCATTTATGTAATTCATGTAACCCACTGTGCGAAAATCCCTAGTAGGAATTGCAGTATTCCTAAATAAATAAATAAATAAATAAATAGTCCTGCCGGCATGTAGTCCCACGAACATAATGATTCATGGCAACGGAAACCATTGCCACTTCGTCACTAGTTTTCCAAGACCATCGCGATCGTGCTGAGAACAAACGAGAAGGACTACAAACAGTGAAAATGAGCCGCTTACCCGGCGAATCACTCAACATCTGACTTCTTTGAGATGGTGCAATGGGAGAGCAACATGGAGGAAGAAAAAGTTAGGAAACGGCATGACGTCACGCAGCTAGCCTACGCAAGCCCAGCTTCGTTGAAGCCGCTCCCTTCACCGTTATCTTTCTCAAGCCGCCGCAGTCGGCCCAGCACGTGACCTCCATGATCGGGTGGGCCGGTGGCGGCGGCGGTCTCCTACTCCGGCGCATCTCTCGTGTTTCGTTGGCGGTAGCTTTTCCCAGTCCTTCCTGCATTTGTCTCTCCGGCGATCTCATGCCCGCGTGCGGCCAGGACTGCCCTGTATGTGCCGAAGACAAATGCCCTGGGAAAAAAACCAATATATAGCAGACTTCGCGACAATGGGCGGCAGAGCAGTTTCGAGCAGACGAAATTGAAGAGTGCGCGGCGGCCCATACAGCTGCGGCGCGGTGGGGTCACTTGGAGCAGTGACGCCTGTGCCGACTTCGATTTTACTTTTTATGTATAGGCTTCACGTTTCTCCGGCGGCGCCTTCTTATAACTTTTTCTTCCTCCATGCTTTTCTTTCCCCAGAGGCGCCGTCTCCATTTGGTTCCTCCATGCAACATTGCAGGTTTGTCGTGTAACAGACAGTCGAAAGAATGCGGCCGTGGCGCCCTCCAGTAAATGCGAACAGAGACTGGCATCTGGCGCTCACGGAGAACACGCGCTGTGCTCCCAGTTTCACAGCAGGCGTACAGCACTTCAGCCGGGGTCCCGTCTGTAGAATAACAGTACGAAGTCAGCGGCATCTTGCTCTCCATGGAGGAAGAAAAAGTTAGGAGACGGGCGCCGCCAGAGAAACGTGAAGCTTATACATAAAAAGTAAAATCGAAGTCGGGCCAGGCGTCACTGCACCGCGTGATTCCACCGCGCCGAAGCTGTATGAGCCGCCGCGCACTCTTCAATTTCGTCTAATAGAAACTGCTCTGCGGAACCATTGTCGCAAAGCCTGCTATATGTTGTTTATTTTCCACGACATTTGTCTGCCGCACGTACGCGGCACTCCTGGCCGCACGCGGGCATGAGATCGCCGAGCAGACAAATTCAGGAAGGAGGGGGAAAAGCTACCGCCAACGAAACACGAGAGATGCGCCGGAGTCGGAGACCGCCGCCGCCAGCGGCCCACCCGACCATGGATGTAACGTGCTGGGCCGACTGCGGCGGCTTGAGAAAGGGAAACGGTGCAGGGAGCGGCTTCAACGGAGCTGGGCTTGTGAAGGCTAGCTGCGTGACGTTATGCCGTCTCCTAACTTTTTCTTCCTCCATGAGGAAAAGTAAAATCGAAGTTAACGCCATGGTGTCACGTGAGGCCCCGCCGTGCGATAGTGCGCCGGCTCCAACAGAACAAGCGCCGGCATGAGTCTAGAAGAAAAAACATCGTGGGTCGCCTTCATGGTCACACGTTGGACGGATATCGGCGGCTCGGGGAAGAGAAACAGGGAGGGCGCTGCTTCAACGGAGGTGGGATTGCGAATGCTGGTTGCGACCCGTCATGCCGATTCAAAATTTTGTTTCTTTCTCCATGCAATGTGCTTTTACGGGAAAGGGTGAAAGGAGAGGGAATGACCGAATAAATGACTTTATTGAAAAGGAGGTGGTAGGCCCTTGTTGGTTGAGGACAGGGTCAGGGGAGAAACACAACACATCACTGTCCAACGTGCAAGTCAGTTTCACCTCTCTTAGCTCTAGTCAGGGGACCAGAACTTGCCCCGCGGCGTATTCCAGTTCCGGAGATGAATCGCCAAAGAAAGGGAGAAAACGAGGAGTGCGAGAGGGAAAGGCAAAGGGGCGCATGGCTCTTCCGCCGTTGCGCTAGACTCCCCGGTGCCCTTACTCGACTTGAAGCGCACCAGACGGAAGAAAAAAAAATTAAAAATTTTAAAAATCCGCGCACGGCAGCGCGGGCAGCCGTGCACCCTCGCTGGGCGTCTTTGGCTGCAGGCGCGTTTCCCCGAAGAGGAATTAATCATAACAATAAAAAAGAACAGCACTCACGAGACAGTTTTTGAAGCTTGAGCATTTCTGGGTTCAAGAATTTCCACGATTCGATCACGCCGGCGGCAGTACGGTCTCGCCGTCGGCCGTACGTCGGAGTCACGCGCTTGACGTCCGGCGCATTGGGATACTTCAACTTCCCATTAATTTGGTGCGACGGGCGTCCAAGCTACACATCTCTTAAGTTTGTCACTGAGCGATTGTTTACATTGTTGTTTACGTATTGTTTATATTCTTGCAGCCTCCAGCGATGGAGGAAAACGATTCAACGATTCCTTATTCCACAGCTCCTTCCACAGCAGAAAACACTTCTCGCGCTCTGATCGAGGCAGCTGTGATCTTCATGCCAGAATTTAAAAAAAAGAAAAGAAAAGCAAATCTCATAAATTTTTTGTTTAAAACTTCGCAATATTCTTAACAGGCGTCTAATTATTTTTAAATAGCAGCCCAATGTTTTTGTACAAATCCGTATTATTGCCCCACCGTCGTCGATTCATTCATGTTTTGCTTTCGACTCCCCCCAGATATATATATATATATAATATATATATATATATAATATTATAATACCTATATATATTATATATATATATACTATACTTCTTTTCAAAAGGGAAGGGGAAACGCGGATGGCGGAGAGGATAAGAGCCGCCTCTTACCAGGAAGCTTCTGGTGGCCTTGGAGATGTAGTCCGTCAGGCTCCTCTGCTCCTCCAACTTGGTTGCAATAGTCAGCCACTCTCTAGTGTGATGTGTTGAATTGGCTTGGTGTCTGGGCAGACCCACAGGATGTGGGTTTGATCCGGCGGTACCTTACAGCATGCACAGTTTGGGAGGGGTGTGCGTGTGTGTGTTTGTATGGTTTCTGTACAGGTGGAGTAGAGCTGCTGTGAGGAGCCTGTTTTTCTGGGCTTGACGAAGGGTAACCTGTTCTTGCCGGGTCAGTCTGGGTTGAGGTGACGGCAGACGTCTCTTATCGGGTAGGTAGGTCTTTAGTGTGAGGGTAGGAGGACTAGGGTTCTGGACTTGGTCACTGATGTCGGGAGCCCGGAGAAGGGCTTCGCTGGCGAGCAGTTTAGCTCCTTCATTCTACGGCATGCCAGTGTGCCCATGGATACAGTACACCCTATGGGGCCTCGTGCACTGCAGTTTCAAGTAAACATGTGGCGCCACCTGGTACCAGCGGCGGAAGTTTTTCTGAAGAACAAAATTAACATATACAGCAGTTCGCCACGGGGCTCAATTTTATTAACAACCGGGAAATTATCACACAACAATTACCGCGTTTTATTACGTTCACACTTGCAATATTCATACAAATATTCCATTTACGAATTCTGCGGAATGCAAGCTGAAATATTTTAGAAAGCGCCCCCCTTCTCCAATAAAAGCAGACGACAGTACACGGATCAGCTGCCTGCGACGTCGACGGGCACAAAGCACATAGTACCCGAGAAATAAAGAGAACTGATCCTTAGGTGCGTTTGCGTATCTGCACGCTACTTGGCGTAAGACTGCTTCGCAAATATGCCGCGTATCCAACGAAACGGAATGAATGTTTATTTTTGTTATTCCTCAAATATAGCCTCTGGTGTTAGTATAACTGTGTACGCATCAGAAAATACATGAACCATCCAATAATAACGCATGCTTCCATTGTGCGTAGTCAAACCAGCAAAATATGAAGATAGCTTTAAAATGAAAACATTAGAAACGTAAATGTTTACGCTACACAGCGAAACAACAATCAACAGATGGACACACACCAGCCACCATTCGGAGGCTCGCATCTAGTTTTATTTAAACGACGCCCAAATATCTTGAACATGTTCCTGTACAACTTGTAGTTTGCGTTTCTGCCCGCAGTAGGTGAAAGGAAGCGAGTTCTAGTGGAGCTGGTTGCGCAAAATGTTTTTGCTGAGAAAGATTATAACATGCACGAGCACTATTCACGCTGGCATGTAGTTACACAAACATCGGGTACAACTCTATCAGCTTTGAAACAGTGTCCATTATTCCAAATGGTATTTTGTTTTTCATCTCCACTCCGAATGCAAGAGGAACCTTTGTGCACAATTATAGCTCCTGATCTGCGCTCTACCATAGCTGTGCCCCTGGCCATTGGAGCGATAAACAACAAAGTAAATAAACGCTTGCAGGCTTTAATGAAAGCTTCCTCACGAGCATCTACGTCCAAAAGTATTCATGACGTACGCGTTTATGAACTTAATATGTTTTCTTTGATATTTTTCTGAGCCCATCCAACGAACTCATCGCAGTTTCAGCAGTTTGAGGTACCGTTAAGTTGGGCAGTTGCATTTTCAAATACCTGCCTCTACAAACCTGAATCTTCGGGCTCTTATAGCCGCATATCCTTGGTGTGGTAACATTACACAGGAACCTTTAGCCGCGATTTCACACACACAACGGACATATAAATCACTTCCTGACACGTACAAGGCACAGTGGAGTTTGCACGGGAGCAATTCGCCTCTGCAAGTCCTGGAAAGTCCGGTCGCTGTTCTCCTCTTCATTAAGCTGTCCTCCAAATGATGGCACTTACGCCAATCATGCATGCCTTGACGAGTACCTGCCTAAAGGCTGAAGCCAGAACTGGGGCTGCGCTCCAAATAACGTAAGTGCATAGATGCGACGTACACTGCACAAAATGAGCTTCAGTGGCACTTTTCAATGCTCAATCGATTTGGCATGATGAACGAATGTCGTAAATTAAACATCTGACTTCTTTGAGATGGTGCAATGGGAGAGCAAGATGCTGCTGGCTTCGTACTGTTATTCTACAGACGGGACCCCGGCTGAGGTGCTGTACGCCTGCTGTAAAACTGGGAGCACAGCGCGTATTCTCCGTGAGCGCCAGTTGCCAGTCTCTATTCGCATTTACTGGAGGGCGCCAAGGGCGCATTCTTTCGATAGTCTGTTACACGACAAACATGCAATGTTGCATGGAGGAACCAAAAGGAGACGGCGCCACTGGAGAAGGAAAACATCCCCCTCGAGAGGGGCACGATCAAATGCAGAGCATTTCCGCGGGGGGCGCGCCTGCAAGTCTTATGGATTACGTATTGGTTGTTGTTGTTGTAATTATTGTCTTCCAGCGTAGACATTGTCGATGAAGTCGATGGCGAAACGTGAAACGTGCCGTGAACCCCCTGACGCGGCTATTACGCAGCGCGGAGCGGCTATGACGCAACGTGGCGCGGCTATGACGCAACACAATCCAACACAATCCACTTTAATCCAACCCGATCCAAATCCAATCCAAGCCAATCCAAGCAAATCCAATACAATACAATCCAATCCAATCCAATCCAATGCCCTTCGCGAGAGAGTGTTATAGCGCCGAAATCGCGCCACCACACGAACGCGTGATGCGGACCCAACGCGTCGAGAGAGGGTGTTGCGCACGTCCCCACTTGTTGTGCGCCGAAACGAACGCGGCGAGAGAGGGTGTTGCGAGCGGAGAGGAAGGAGGAGCGCGGGAGAGGGCGCACCTGTGGCTGACGGTTGAATGAGTCAAGGATATAAGGCGCGTGCGTAACCTTCCATTCTGTGTCGGCTTTGTGGAGCAGTCGGTAGAGCGCCGTGTACCTTGCGTTCCGCCCGCAGAGTCGTGGGATGGAAACCTGGCGCCGGAAGGTGTTATTTTTTAAATGCAGAGCATTTCAGTAACTCAACAATGTCACCCGCGTTGGCGTCGTAGTCGCATCGTCCGCATCGCCCCCCTACACTATATAAAAAAAATAACACCTTCCGGCGCCAGGTTTCCATCCCACGACTCTGCGGGCGGAACTCAAGGTACACGGCGCTCTACCGACTGCTCCACAATGCTTTTTTTTCTTTAATACATAAATTCACAACACTAATTACAAAATCAACCTTTCAGGTTGAGGACAACAAGAACGTTAACCAAACTTTTAGTTGGCATGTACATGTTTATGCACTTTCAATGCACTCACTCATTAACAAATTCAAAACTCGTCGTCACAATCATCGTTGTTCAGCACTTCACGAAGACTGCAAACATGTTCAACAAAATAACTATTTACAGAACGAGCGTCAGCATCATTGTGACGGACGTCCATTCTGCTACGCCAGATTGAGTGTAAACCGTAAAGTAAAAGCAGGTCATATGGAATACTCTCAGGTAGCACAGAAAGATATCGAATTCCTTCAGCTGTCAACGGCAAGTCTTTTTTGATAGTCCTTTGAAGTACATCCCAAAAAAAGACAGCGTCCCAGCAATCTAGGAAAACGTGCTCCACAGTTTCTGGCTTCTTGCACAAAAAACAGTCTGACCCCCATGGCAGAAAAAAGCCCCTTTGCTCTTCCCATGTCCTTACTGGCAGGGTGTCCGTGTGGAGCTTAAAGAAAAAAGTTTTACTGCTCCTTGTACAGACATGTTCTTCACACGTTTTAAAACATCGCGCCCGGCACTGCCACGATATCTTAAACGGTACATTGGTTCCAGAAAACAAGATTCTATTAAGTCTGAAGTTAAGCGCTTTCGTGTAACATTGGATAGGTATTCCATTGAAAAACGTGCTCTTAGAAAATGTAAAGACGAGACTACTTTTCGCAGAAAACCGCTGCCACTGGGCCTTAAGTAATCAACGGAGGAAGCAATGAAATTGGGCAGTACCGTCGCTAAAGTCAACTGCAAGCAGGTACGCACAAAAGGGTCTATCTGGTCCCTCAAAAAGAAAAATCTTGAGATAACCTGCTTTAAAAAAAGATGCGGGGGGTAACGACGACCCCATCCCTTTGTCTCCGAAACAAAAATTGCTACGGCTTGTTCGTTCGAAGGACGACTGCCAAACAAAAACAGCAAACAACCGGTGAAACGTTTGCACTAGCATCCTAGAACACGCCAGCACCTGCATGACGTACCACGCTTTGGCCGCAAGGAACACGTTGCATACAGTTTCTCTCGCAAAGATTGACAATTTTTTACCTCCCCACGTTTCTGTCTGCGCACGCATTTCTTGCATCTTCGCTCCAGTACGCCGTGTTTTCACAATACCTATCCAACGGAATCCCAAATACTTTGACGGAGTTGTCAACCACTTGCACCCTTTCAAAAACGTCAGGCGCCTCTTCCACTTCCCATGCCACAACCCGACAGATTTATTGACGTTTAATTTGCTACCCGTGACATCACAGTACCGTTCCGTGAGGGCAAGTGCGTTACTCACGCTTATTTTGTCCGCATAGAAAATAGCCACATCGTCTGCGTAGGCCAAAACCTTCAGTTCTCATGACTGGAGGCAAAAACCACCACACGCTGCTACTACCAATTATCTTTGCACACAAGGTTCTAGATACAGGGCGAAAGTAACGGGCTCAGGGGGCACCCCTGCCGTACTGACGTTTTAACGCATATATTATCGGTTAGTTCTTTATAAACAATGATTCTAGTATTGCAGTTTCCGTAGGCCATTTAACTCCATCTGTAATTACAGAGCCTAATTTGACATACTCAAGTATTTTGAAAGTATTTCATGGCACACACGGTCAAACGCGAAGCCTTTTCCAAGTCTATTTGTATCATGGCTACTTTCTAAAGTCAGCGTCGCAGTACTCCAGTACGCACCGTGCAGCATGAATGTTCGTAAAAATGGTTCTGCCTTTGATACACATGTTTGGTGAGGCCCCCGATTTAATGATTGATGACATTTGCATTCTTTTCGCAAGCACTTTCATTAGAATCTTGTAGTCGGTATTAGTGAGCGTGATAGGCGTGATAAGCCGACACAGAATGGAAGGTTACGCACGCGCCTTACATCCTTGACTCATTCAACCGTCGGCCACAGGTGCGCCCTCTCCCCCGCGTCCTCCTCGCCTTCTCTCCACTCGCAACACCCTCTCGCGCCGCGTTCAGTTCGGGCGCACAACAAGTGGGGACGTGCGCAACACCCTCTCTCGAAGCGTTGGGTTCGCATCACGCGTTCGTGTCGTGGCGCCATTTTGGCGCTATAACACTCTCTCGCGAAGGGCATTGGATTGGATTGGATTGGATTGGATTGGATTAGATCTTGATTTGGTTGGATTAAAGTGGATTGTGTTGGATTGTGTTGCGTCATAGCCGCGCCACGTTGCGTCAAAGCCTCTCCGAGTTGCGTAATGGCCGCGGCAGGGGGTTCACGGCACGTTTCACGTTTCACCCTCTACTTCATCGACAAAGTCTACGCTGGAAGACAACAATTACAACAACAACCAATACGTAATCCATAAGACTTGTAGGCGCGCCCCCCGCGGAAATGCTCTGCATTTGATTGTGCCCCTCGCGAGGGGGATGTTTTTATATAGTGTAGGGGGAGCGAAGCGGACTACGGACGCCAACGCGGGTGACATCGTGAGTTACTGAAATGCTCGGCATTTAAAAAACAGGCTACCAACCACAGGCCCTCTCAAGTAAATCAGCAAACTTCCGAACACCCCAAGACAGAAGTGGAACAGAAGCGGAAAGCAGAAGCCGCGTCCGTGCCCCGTCCGCAGCGCCTCTGATGATGATTGTGGCAGGATGTCCCTAGGGATTGGCTAACCAAATAATCCATCACGAGATAGCTTGCTTCGCGAAACCAAAACCGCTCCTCATCGATCCCATTGGGCAAGAACACACCAATCATGAATTTCCCATTGGGGAACCACTGAAGAAGGAGAAGAAGACAAAGCTGCAAAGAGGAAGGCGTCTACGTTGCTCTAGCCCCGTCCGCAGCGCCTCTGATGATGATTGTTGCAGGGTGCCCCTAGGGATTGGCCAACCAAAGAATCAATCACGAGATAGCTTCGCGTTCATCCACCGTTGTCATCTTCCCGTAGGGGAACCGCTGAAGAAGAAGAAAGAAAAGAAGACAAAGTTGCGAAGAGGAGGGCGTGTACGTTGTTCTCAGCCGGTGCACCAACGTCAACAACCTTTACCTCACCAACGCTGACGGAGCCTACCGATTCTACCTCAGAGACGACAACATCGGCAAGACCATGATGGACGAGTTTCGGCGTCTCGAGAACAACCGCCTACTCACCGTAATACAACAGTACTTGCGTGCATTTGCCACCGGTGTGGACCCGGACGCGGAATTCCCTCTGGCGCTACTAAACACCAGATCACTCAACATAACGGCAACACAATGGAACCCCACGGAACCCCCCCGATGCTTTGTATCCTCATCAGGGTTCCCCACGGGAAGATGGTGTCATTTTTTTCCCAGTTTACAGCTTCATCTGGCACTAAATACCAGCATAATCAACACCATTATTATGAAAGACCTTAAGGCCATTAACTACAAAATGCAACCTTGTTGAATTTGAAAGAATTTGCTTTGGTAACTCACTCAGCTATATTCTAACCCCAGGAGATGATTTTCAAGCGGAGCAATGCAACAAATATCAGACATTTTCAAATTTCGTGCTGCAGTGACGTAATATGGGCAAGAGTGATTTAGTACAGGCCAGCACTAAAACCTAGTTACGAGTGTGTTAACTGCACATGACAATTGAAATGACAGCATCAATGGAACTCGATGCTCTGTACAATCGCGAAGGCATGTTCCTTGGCTGTGTCTTAGGTCGTTGGACGCCAATCGTAAGAAGACCCTGTGATGTTATGGAGAAATCGCAAGGAAGTGGGTTGGGAGTCGCCGTTGCTTTATATGTTTTATTTCATATCTCAATTATTCTGTTGAAGTTTGCATGGTATCATTGTTATCGGAACAATGCAGTCTGTTTAATTAACCATCAACCAAACATGTATTTTGTCTTTATAGCCTTGTAAGTCGTCTGCAAACTACCCCGCTTTCTCTCTGCCAGGGGGGAGGGGGGGTTGAAGAGAACCTTAGCCCCCCCAGTAAAAAATCCTGGCTACCAGCCGGCTCATTCCCCACGCTCCATTTGTTTGTATACACGAGCCAGCGCTTTCACTGGAGAACTCAGACCACCCAACTCTGTATCGTTCAGAAGAGAAGTGAATTTTCTAAGCGCTGCAGTTTTCACAGAATGCACCGATTTGTAAAAGGGTTTCGAGAGTTGGGCGAGTTGGTAATGATGCATCTCAAAAAACAAACTGTGCGCAAAAAAACGGGGACAAGAACACATGAAGACGGCACAGGCGTTTGTGCCGTCTTCATGTGTTCTTGTCCCCGTTAATTAGCGCGCAGTTTGTTTTTCGAGATGCACCGATTTGTAAACTCTTCTGGACCTTAAAACTGAGCAGCACCACCGGCATGTTTAGCGCACTTACATAGCGCGGGCGCGGTACACCGATATAGCAGCGTGCACACACGCTTACGCACACGCTCGCTTACGCCGGCAAAGCGGCTAACCGAATGGATTGCGGTAACGGCGGAGAGCCCCAGTCACATCAGTCGCACTTTGGCGCACACTTTGCAAACCACTCGCATTGTTTTTTTGGACACCGAAGCTTGTTTGAAATCGCATGCGGTGAATGAATGAAGTGGCGAGCTGCCGAAAAGCCGGCGACAATGACGCCATTTTTTTTGTACGGGAGGGAACCGTAGCGACGCCAGCGGCGGCAGCCTCAACCAAAAAAAAAATCCGAACATTAGAAATAATGCTATCTGTTTCATATATTCTGGCTAATAATTAGTGGCATAATCAATCCAAGTCTAAAGAAGAAGAATTATATTGTAGCGTGATGTAGGGGTGTCGCTGAATCGATGCGCCGTGGCAATATATTCTTGAACTGCTGAGGTTACCACCAGCCAATTATTTTTCTTCCACGTGCGCAGCGAAAAGGCGTGGTACGGCTCCGTAGCCTTGACTGCATTGCCACAGAAAGTTGTCGACATTAGCAGCGCAGAAAGCGCATCTGAGTGGGTCAAGTGCGACGGCACGGCTACAAACACCCAAATTGTGCAACTGGCAGGCCCAAAATGCTTTCGCAGTTCACTAAAAGGAGTGAAATGATACGCTTAATTCCCGACGTTTCATCGATTTTGTCCTCCGACGCCCGTGCCGAGCAATGCAGCCGACACAGCCGAAATTCGACCTTTTAGATGCGACGCTGAGAGCATCTCTTGTCGCGGCCCTGTCTTTCCTGCGTGCGTCCGTCGCCGTCGTCGGCATCCGCCCTCTCCTCCGCTCACCTCCTCTCCTCTCCGATAGCGAACACTCTCTCGCGAGGGGCATTGGATTGGATTGGATTGGATTGAATTTGATTGGATTGGATTGGCTTGCCATGGCTTGGGTTGGATTTGGATTGGATCGGATTGGATTAAAGTGGATTGTGTTGGGTTGTGTTGCGTCATAGCCGCGGCTGACGCACTGCCGCCGGCGCATCCCCAGGTGAGAGTGAACACTCTCTCTCAAGATCTGCGGGTGTGCGGCCCAGCGCGCTCTCACTCCGCCGGTGGGCGGGGCTGCGCGCGGTGCTGCGCATGTGCAGTACTCTCTCTCTCTCTCCATGGTCTCCTCTCCTTCGGGTGCGCTGCGCAAATAACCGGTCTGCTGCTCTCCGGCGGCCTTTCGGTGGGCGGTTGCTCTCCGCGTGCGCTTGAACCCCCTCATCGTCGCATCACACCAGGGTTCTCGCGAGGGTAGTGGGCGTAATTTTTTTTTTGTGTGTGTATTAACAGATGGCGCAACACGTCTAAGCGATCTCTGAACGTACTCGCAGAAAGGCAGGTTTTATTCTTGGAAAAGATTTTGATTAGCTCACATTTTACGTTTAGAAATAAACCTGACTTGCAAACATGCCTGACTGCGTAGGTTTTGTTATATTTTGGTCTTTTGTTGTTGGTGACGTCATTGGAGCTTCCTGACTTCCCCCACAGCGAGACGGTGAGGGCCTCAGAGCGCTCGACGGCGGCGGGCGCTTTCTTCCTCCGCGCTAGCGTGGCTATAAAAAGTTGCCCACTCACGCCCGTATTGGCGGTGAGCGCGACCACGGGCGGCGCTGCGGAGCGCGCCTCCATGACGTCGGCTTAGAGATTCTCGCATTTGTCGTCTGCTTCACTCGGGCTCGCTCTCTATGCTGTTTCTTTGCGCGCGGTTGAGATTTTGTGCTTGTCCGCAGCAGATCTCGCGAATGCGCAACTTTTTTTTTCGTAACAAAAGATTTAAAACAGCGTAAACTAGCTCAAGGCGTGATTTTAAGTATAGTTTTTGATACCACTCCGGAAATAAACATTGCCGGCGTCGCCCATGCATTGCTGCGAAACTGGTCCTATGCGGAGCGCGAAGAGTCGGAGCTAGGCGTCAGCCTCTGTGTCTTTAGAACAACACCAGTCTTCAGCAGTCTTTAGAACAAAGGTAACAGACACAGGCTGACAACCGACAACAGCGAAAATGGAAGACCAAAACAAATTCCAGGCCTTCGGGGCTGTCGGCTTTGGCAGAAGGCATTACGATTCCAGCTAATCGTATGTAAGGTTTAAAACAGATTTGGCAATCTTGCCTAACACTCGAAAACTATTGTATCAAGTCACTTTACGTTGTCACGGCATGAAAGTGTGCCGACATGCACTATGGGGCGCCAAAAATGTAGGTTGATTTCCAAATAACCTGCTGTGTGTACAGCGCGAGCTGGTTTATACCAGGTCTAACCAGTATGCAGGCTATTGAGCAAAAAGAGTAACCTGTAAGGAAAACATACAATAATATGTTTGTTCAGATTTGGAGGGATATTTCGGTACATTTACCACAGCCATATCATCCCAATATTCAGATAGGCGTTATCGTAAAACTGCACTCAAGAGATGGAGGACCAGGAGGAGAAGAAAACTTTAATAGTAAAATCGAGCTGGTTAGTGGGCAGGCTCCTCAGTCCCAGACGAGGGAGTAAGATTCATTCTTCAATTCACCGAACATCATCCCGAGTAGGCCAGGATTTGTTCTTTGCGACTAAATGGGTTGGAAAACAATAAAGAATTTTCTGGACATATTCATTGGTTTCGAATTGTGTTATACTGAAAAACGGCATGTATACTATTTATTGCGTTCGTTAGCGAAGTATAAGGTTTCAACACCGTAATCATGTATAATTTTCGGGTTGAGATCGAGTTCGTTACGATATCGATGGTTCGATAGAAATTAGGTGCACAAAAGCCGCCTTCGAGTACTGTGGTCAACGTTATCTGCGCCGTAGCACAGATCTTATTGCATTGAATATTCACACGAAATTTGTGAGCCTCGCAAACATCCCAAACCTCCTAGGACGTTTAGGACGGTGCAGAGAAAAAATGAATGCGTTGGCACAGAAAAAAAAACGTTCATCTAACAACAACGGAAGAAAAAACACCCGTTTTATTTCCTGCTGTGCGACCCGCTGCTTGGTGCGTAGCATTAGACTGTTGAGTCTTCATAAGAGCATCTCAGAAATAGTTAAGGGAGAGCATACGAATTTTGAATACTTATCAGGAGCTCTGAGCGCTGAAACTCGCAAATACGCTAGATAGGACGAGGGCGAGTTACACACGATTGTCTGAGCGATGCTCTCTGAAAGTCGTTCTCTCTCTCCTTGTGTGTTGTAAAATTGTGCGGGACAAAGCTTGAAATTATTCAGAGCCGTCAGAATCTGATTGAAAACACGCTTTTTAAAGCACCAAAGCATCAAAGCGGGCGATTTCTAGCAGAGGCACTGCTGCCAGTCAGAACCGGACGACCGCGGCGCGGGTGTAGCAGCGGGGCGAGTGTAGCAGACGACAGCGGAGCGGGTCCCTAAGCTGACGTCAGATCGAGGGGGCGCCACTCAAACATCTCACCGCCAATAGATGTACGGCATCGGAAAACACTTTCAAAGTGGTCAATGACGTGCATGTACGGCATTGCTTGTATCATTAAAAAGCGCGCCTTTTTCGCCATCTTCTCTTGCTTGGTATGTGCTGCCACACTTCGGAAATACGTCAATTTTTTTTCTTGTGCTGATGGCTCAATTTTGTATGATTTACTTCATCAGTGCGCCGGCTATTGCTTGGGCATCCGCAAATGAGGGGGCGCGCTGGGTATCGCCCACCGGGCGCCTCTCGCTTGTTGCGCCTGCCGCGTACCAAGGTCGCCAGCGAAACAGATGGGGCTCTTTTCTCCTTTTTTGTATTTTATGGACGGTGCGCCGTCTATCGGTCCCGCATCCGGCCGTGCGTGCCCCCGCGCGTGCAGCGGCTGGTTTCGGTATCGTCCTCCGGGCGCTTCCCGCATTATGCACCCGCGAAACTGATGTCTATCTGATTTTGATTCACTCAAAAGGTGCAGGCTTGTTACTCTCTCATTTTTATTAGAATTTTTTGGTGTTGCTCATGAATAAACCAAATGTATGTAACAACACAAACGATTCATTTGTCACTTTTGGCCACTCTAAAAAAATTGCGAAAATGTTTTCTCGAAATAGATTCATCAAAAGAACTTAAATCAGCAATAACAAAATCGACCCTGGGGGCTCGCATTTCGCGGCAACTGCGCAGAAAGAAACGCCGAACGGAAAGGCTGACGCAGAGGCGAAGAAAGGACCTCCGCTGGTCAAGGCGGCACGCGCACGGACGGAGCCGGTGCGCATTGAGTCTATCGGGAGGGGCGGTTTAAAGTAAAAAGAAAGAGAAAAAGCGGTCCGTGCAGATCGGGGAGACCGCAGAGGGAAGGGGAAACAGAGGTGGGCATTCAGAGGCGCGTGACCAGGCAAAGACAAGGCCGGTCACGTCCAAGGAAGATGGCCAAACGCCTCGGAGAGGATAATGCGGCTGCAGCGAGGGAAGAGCAGGTCCTCTTCGGTGCTGCCCGGAATTACCAGGCCCTGGAGTGCTCGTCGCAGGAGCTCGTGCTCCAAGTTGTAGGCCGTGCACGGGGTGAGGCAGTGGTTTGCCGATTCAAATCAACGCAGTGCCGGCACGCGGGGCTATCTACTTTTCTGTACAGGTACAGTCGGAATTGTGTGACCGCGCAACCCGTGCGTAGCCTGCTCAGCAGGCTGGCCCCTTGACGCGCCAATTTGTGGGGGATGCAGGAAGGTGCATTTCCAGCTGCTACCCGCGGGTCTGGGTGAAGCTGCAGGACTTAGCGCGCCACAAGGTCGCGGGCCTCATCAACCTTTGTTAGGGTGCCTGGGTGGGGTCGGCAATGGCGGAGGAGTGAGCCGTTTTCGCCAGGGCGTCCGCCGCTTTTTCCGGCAACACCCACGTGTGCCGGCACCCATTGCAGGCTGGTTATACAATACAATACTGAGAGCGAAGTACAATAAAAAAGTATGCAAGTGCATTAGTCTCAGATCACACGTGATCGTACATATCAATAAAATACGCGGATACTACAAGCAAACCAAATATGCAAGTGTAATGCCCTAATTTTTGTGTACAAACATTTACTTTGTGCTTAGATTTTGTTTGAATGCCCTGTAATCCACCACTTTTAGCAAACTCCTCGATTGGACCTATAAACCCAAACCCGTGGCGGAACATGGAGTTACACATTGAACGCAAAAGAGTAAGGGCATATAGGAGAAGATACCAAAAAGCTAGAGGAAACATGAGAGAGAAGTATAAGAAGGAATACTACAAAGAGCACGAATGCTATAACCGCATGATAGAGCTAGCAAAAAAGAATAGTTGGAAAGCACTAACGTCAAAATTAACAAAAAATCCTTTCAACTTGGCATACAAAATCGCACGAAATGAGTTAGAGACTAAAGTAACCTTTAAGAGCATAGTAAAAGAAGATGGAGAGATAACAAAAACTCTCCAAGAGACAATAGATTACTTACTAGGGAAACTGTACCCAAAACAAACACAAGTCCAGGAGCACCAGAGGGTGAAACGAACAGGGGATAAGAATACTAGTAGTAGTCAAACGGAATGTACAGGGGACGGAGAACATCCTGGAAGTAGCGACACCCCATTTACCGAATTAGAAGTAATATTAGCTGAGGATAACATTAGGAAAGATATTATACCAGGACCGGACAAGCTTAAAACCACTGTTATCCAAGCAATCTTCAGGAAACACAAACACTTCTATTTGAATTTATTTAACGCCTGCTTTATGAACAGTTATTTTCCAGAAAGATGGAAGGAATCAAAGGTAATACTTATCCCCAAAACAAGACCAGACGAGACATGCGAGGGAAGTAAACTTCGCCCAATAGCTATTAATTCCATCCTAGGTAAAGTTCTGGAGGAGTTAGTTAAGGACTGACTATATCACCACCTCTATAAAAATAACCTTTTTAATAAATAGCAGTATGGCTTTACTCATAATACATCAACAATAGAGGCTTTACAAGAAATAAAAAAGACGGCTACAAGAGTGACGCTACACAAATCCAACACCTTAATCCTGTCTTTGGTCATTAGGAACGCATTCAACTCTATTAACCCAGTTATAGTAACAAAAAAACTAGAAGAATACAAATGTTAGAGTAATTTAATTAAACTAACACATAGTCTACTTACAAGGAGGACGATTGTCTACGAATCTGACCATATTAAGGTTATTAAGACATTAGACGTTGGCTCGCCACAAGCCTCACCACTTAACCCACTTTACTGGAATATCACCATAGCTGACTTACTAGGTAAAGAACTCCCATATGAAACCCACATCCAAGCATTCGCAGATGATATAGTAATTATCGTTCAGTTTAAATCAAGAAAAGATGCAGAAGAAAAAACAGAGTATCAAAAATAACTAATGACTGGACCGTAAGCAAAGGAAAAACAACAAATATTGACAAATCCCAAGCAATGATAATAGGATAACAGTACGGAACCCATCCACTTATACTCCAAGATAAGTTCAAGCAGAATAAGAGCAGTCAATGAAATGAAGTTACTCAGTGTATTAATAGATAATAAGTCTCTAAAATCTCTAAAACAAAAAAGAAATCTCTAAAACAAAAACTTGCTAAGATAACATACAACCTACACAGGACGCTAAACGACGACAAGAGTTCAAAAAGAGAATTAGGGCGAGTTATGTATAAGGGAAGCATTGAAAGAATCCTTACCTACGCAGCACCGGTGTGGTACACTGGGAAGGTAACTATTTTAAGGAAACTACAGGCGATCCAAAGGATAGCATTACTAATGATAACGAAAGCTTTTATAACAACATCAAACCTGTCCTTCAACATTATGGCAAAAATCCCGCCAGTGTATCTAACAATTGGAAAAGAAATAGAACAATATAGAGTACTAAAAGAGGGCAAAACATTTTTATGGGACGAAAAGCTATACACAAGCAATCAAATCATGAAAAACTACGATCTCTGGACAGTTCACCAAGCAAATAAAAGCGGTATTATAATCACTCCAAAAGAAGAAATAGTAGACTACCGTATATAAACAGATGGTTCAAAGACGGAAAAAGAAGTTGGAGCAGCGTCTGTAATATTTAACAATAACAACCAAAAAGTAAGAACGGAAAAATTTAAGCTTCCAGAATACCGTTCCATCTGCGAAGCTGAACTAATAGCCATTAGAAAGGCAATAAAATTTATAATAACAAATCAAATAATAGCCATCAACTATTTACCGATAGTTGGTCAATACTCCAAGCACTAAAAAACCCACTTAACACAAATCCAATAATTAACGAATTAAAACTAGTCCTTAGAGAGATTTCAGCAGTAAGTATAAAACTCAGTTATGTAAAAGCAGACAGCTCCTCAATGGGCAAGAACTTTGCAGATGAATAGTCGAAAGAAGCCGCAAGAAACGGAGAACCAACTTTTGTTCCAAAAACAAAATCATTCATTACGAAATATTTATATACCAAGTTAAACCAGGAGTGGAATAAGGTGTGGAATAAAGATGACAAAATAAGTTATACTTATAGATGGATTAAGAACGTAAATCTTATTCCGGACCACATTCCTACAAACTTCTACTCTTCCCAAGCCCTGAGAGGGCATGGTAGATTCCCGTTTTATTTTTTCAAGATTCAGAATAACACAGGCATCTACATGCAAGTGTAGCAAGGATATAGAGAACTTTGATCAATATCTAACAGAATGCCCACTCCTAATTAATGAAAGGAAAAGACACGTTAAAAAACTAGGAGACCACTTAGAGAACAGAAAACCGGAAATAATTAAGAAAGAGGAAACAAGATTAATTTTAGAAGAGAAGGTTTTAAAAATTAATGAATTCATTCCACGAGCATATGAATAGACCAAACATAAGAGAACACCAATGCGATCAATCACGACAAAATAAAAGATGGAATATGATACGGGGATGGAGCAGAAACGCCATGTTGGTGAAGCTTCCTCCGCCCACATCTCCAGTCATTTCCTTGTTACACCATAACAACACAAGGAAACTAAACAGAACACCAACAACACATAATCACAAGCCATCAGGCGTAACAGATCTCTATACCCGGTCAAGTCAGGTCACGAACAAATCATGAGGAACAAGATCAACAAAGCAAGATCAAAGAATCAACAATCAAGTAAATTTCAAGAAAAAGAACAAACAAGACAAGACGTCTACCAAGGATCCAAGTCGACAGTGAAGATCAATTTTTAGAACAAAGTGCTCTTAAGTTTTAGTGTTTGTTATTTTTCTTTTAATACTTGTAGAGTTTTCTGATTTTTCGTTTCAAACAAGAAAATTTTCCTTTAATGTTAAAAAAAAAGAAAGCCCGCTGATTGTTTTCCGGTTCCCGGGCGGTGGTCGCTGATCTATCCTCTCTTCCCCATTACCTCTTCTTTTTCCCGCCCCAACCACCTTTGTACCACTACCTCAACCCATATTTGCACCCCCTTCCCTTCCATTTCTCTCCCTGCGATACATATGTGAAAACCTCTTTCCCTCTCACCGTCACCTCACCTCACCCCCGCGAGGCCAGCCTGCTCAACGTGTGGTGGAGTGCGGCGGCGGTCGGAGCGTGTTTGTGCGGGCGGCAAAGGCGCTTAGGCCGGCTTTGCTGTCGCAGTAGATCGTGACTTGTGGCGGCTGCATCTCCAGTGCAAGGTCCGCTCTAGATGACGTCAGAAGTTTTTTTTTTCAACAAAAACTGGTGTTTTTACATAATAAATATGCAAGGTACAGGGAAATACACATTACTATACATTCCGCTACATTTTGTTACATTGCTGATGACACATTCCAGACTGGCGTGTTACCCTGTTTAAGGGAAATCACATTCATACAGAGAGCACATTTGCGGGAAAAAAGGTGGTTGCGTTCTGTTGCAACCTGGCCTGTTGCTGGCTTTATAGCCACTTAAAGCCCTCCAGCTCCTTTGTTTTTATGGCTACCGTCGCACGGCAGCAATGCGCAAGGCCCTGGCCCAGTTCCGTGCCCAAGTCGGGTGCTCCGAGCGCACTGACCGTCCACTCCATCATGTGGACGAAATGCCTCCACGCTGGCTTCGGGTGGGAGTACACTGCACCGCATCCACTCGCGCACGCCATAGCGAGTGTAGGCCCCGTGTAATGACGCATTCGCACAGCTCCGAGTGCTCTGTCGGAACGTCCAGGTAGCGGAGACCCGCCCAATCCGGACGCCCATGAAACATTGTACCTCATCCCAAAAATAACGCGCGGCGTTGCATTATAGGAACAAGTGATCCGCTGTCTCCAGCTTCCGCACAAAGAGCAGCCCGCACCGCGTAGTAGACAGTAGCCATGTTCTTCCTGTCAGGATCCCACCGGTAGCACCCCAAAGTGGAAACGGCAGAAAAACGTTTTTCGACCCAGTCGGAATCGCCAGGCACGTGATTCGCTTTAGTACGCCCCACTTAGCCGCCTTGACGGTTGGTTGTCGGTACAGGGGTGGCGGAAGGAGCTTTGCGAGAACGTCGCGGTATATCCGGCGGGGCTTAACCGCTAGAAGATAGTCCCACGACAAATGCTGTTCCAGTAGGGTGATGGCGCCAGCGATTTCTTTATAGAAAGGGGCAGCTCGCGCACCATGGTTGGACAGATGGGACCAGCCCCTTCGATATGTGGGCCGAGCCGATGGACTGGAGTGCTCTACGGAGAAAAGGGTCGGACATGGTCTCGGAAATATATAAAACGCTGGACTGTCAGCTTAACCTCCACGTGGGACCACACCCAGGCCGCCGGCATCTCAACCCCAAAAGAGATTTGCGCGTCTCATAGGCTCGTACGAGGAGCGCCAGACGAAGGCCGCCCACTGTCGGTAAAACTTGTTCACCGATTTTATGTCGATGGAAATGACTCGCGCCGAGTGTAGGGTCACCGGGTACACTACGGCGTTGCAGATGTGAGCTCTGGCGACCAAGGCCGATGTGACGCGTTCTCCAGGGTTGCAACTTGGCCTCCGCTGCCATTAGCCTATGTCGCCATCTGGCTGCGTTGGCTTCCCCTAGGGCCATGTTTACGCCCAGGTAGCGGTGTACTGCATCCTTCCATCTAGGACCACAAAAGCTGAGAGGCTTGAATTGCCACTCGCCCAGCCAACAGCCCTCTGACTTGGAGAAGTTTAATTCCGCTCCAGAGAAGCGGCAGAAGCGACGTGCCAGCTCCGTGACCTCGCCCACCTGTGTCCATGATGTGCAGACGACTGCGATGTCGTCCGCTAGCACGCTAGCACGCGGAGTTATTCGTTCCCGAGAACCAGTCTCCTGATCGAGTTGGAAGTGGCGATCATTCGACAGAGCGATTCCAGACAGGGTGCGAACAAGACAGGAGACATTGGACATCCCTGGGGGACCGACGTGCTGACCTCTGTGGATGGTCCGAGGGCTCTCCCCATCATCACACTTCTTGTGATGTCTGCGTAACAAGTTTCTAGCCATTCCATCATTGTTTACCCTATCCCGCAGTGCCGAAGTATAGGTAAAGAGAAATGTGCGATCGACTTGATCGAAAGCTTTCCGAAGGTCTAGTCGGAGTACGCAATAGGCATCACGCACATCTCTGCAGCCTCACAGGCGGTCCTCATTCGATGTAAATTGGTGTTTATTGAGCGGCCTTTGAACCCGCAGGTTTGATGATCACCAACCACCCCTCGGAGGGCCATCTCAAGCCGTCGCGCTAGTGTCCTGGCGAGTATCTTATAGTCGGTCGATAGGAATGTGATTGGGCGGAAGTCGGTTACGGCCGGTGAAGTTTTTGAACTGATCTCTTTGAGGCTCAGAACGAGATGGCTTTGCCGCATGGAGGGAAGGAGCCGCCCTTCCTGTGTGGATTTTTCAATAACGTTCACTAGAATGGGACCCAATTCTTTTCGAAACGCTTGATAGAATTGGGCGATGATGCCATTCGGGTCCGGACACTTGTTCTTATGGAGTTTCTTTTGTTTCGCGGTCTACCTCCCCCTTGGTTATAGGGGAGGTAATTAGGTCTCTTGTGTCGTCCGGCACTGAGGGCAAGGAGGAGAGTATCTCGGTGGGCACGCCGTCCGGCGTCGGTCTATATCGGAAAAGTTCTTTGAAGGAGTCGCAAAAGGCGTCCGCCACATCCTTCTGCCCCTGCGCGATGCCGCCACCATGGCTGACCTCGTTGATGTTTTTGCAGGCGATGCGCTCGTGCTCGAAGGCTCGGAATATCTTGAACGGCTGCGCCTCGTACTCGACCCTCGGCTCGCGGATGCGGACAATGGCGTCCAGTTTCGCCGCTCCAGCTTACTCCGGAGCTCTTCTTTGGTTAGGTGGATGTCTTCTCGGAAGTCTCCCGGCCATTCTTCGTCCGTCTCGATGAGACCACGGAGGGTCTCCGCTCGTTAAGGCGCCGCTCGTTAGCTCTCTGTTTGGCTGCCTTTCGCTTACCTATCTCCATGGCCGCTTCCTTAACCGTGGTTTTAATAGTTTCCCACGCGACATCGTCGACTAAGTGGTCTTCCAGGGTCTTCAAGGCCTTCCTTGCCCTTACGGTGAAATCAGATCGTTGGATGCATTTCGCGTTCATTATGCAGCGACTGCTGGTCTTCGTTTGTGAGCGAGCTTGGCCTATTGATATGGAGCAGGACACCACGGAGAAGGCGACTGGCATGTTGCTTGTTCCCCCATGGAACAAGCAACATTAGTGTGGGCACCTGCTCATATGGGTCTCATCGGGAATGAAAGGGGCACATACGACCGCCCGAGGTCTGACAGTCCGGACGATCACCGCCGCCACTGAGACAGACGCGATTCCCCCGTACGCGGAGCACCTCCGGAGTGCAGACGACGGGCTAGGAAACTTCCACGAAATAGTATATTACTACAGACTAGCGAAGAAAGTACTACCACCGGCTCACCCGCACGTTACTAGGAAAGAGGAGATATACTGGAGAAGGTTACAGGCGGGGGTCTTCTCAAACCCCGCATTGTACAGTAAATGGCACCCCAAAGTATCTGATTCCAAATGCAAAAAATGTCAGGGCATAGCGGATCTCGTTCACATGGTCTGGACGTGTCCCTCCTACAAAAAACCTCACAGAAATGCTGCATCCTGGGAGGCACCTGCTACTCAGCCAGGCCTCCAGCACTCAGAGAATAATCATCGGTCTCGCCCTGGAAGCCGCCGAATCGCACGGGATTCTGGCTGACTGATGGGGGGGGGACACCCTTTTATTTTCTTTATTTACACTTTATTTACACCATGGTGTAAATAAAGTTTCCCCTCCTTCTCCTCCTCGCGCGTCAGATCACGTCGCCGTGCATTTTTGGCGACGCGCGCTCACGCGCGTCGAAGTGGGACATCGGCACACGTCCCCACCCCCACCGCCTTTAGCTACAGCCGCCGCCACCCGCCGCCCCCACCCCCCTGCCCTTTACCAAACCACATGGCACTCCCGTTGCGCGCGCACGCAGCGCCGCTGCAGCCCTCCTTATTCGAATTCCTCCCCCCTAAAACTAACCAAATTACTGAGCCCATTCATCTCGCACCCTTCCTGCTAACCCCCCTTTCCTACCCCCTTCCCTTCCCCCCGCGGGCCTGATAAGATGTCGACAACCTTTCATTCAGACAGCTTCGTGCCCCTTAGCTTCCCTCCCCCAAGAAGAACCTCAATGCAAAGCAATGCCAAGGCCGGCCCGCGGAACTAAGCCCCCTACCACGACGAATCTCGGTCAACACGGTAACTACGTACACGACAGAACAGACGGACTGCTAAAACTATTTTCTGGCTGCGCGACGTACAAACTCCATCCCCTATGTCTGATAGAGAGATTAGACAGTTTTAGCATATCGTTACCGTGTTTGCGTTACCGTTTATCGTGTTACCGGAACCCGGAGTTTCTGTTTACCGCTGGAAACGGTAGGACACGTTTTAGCACACCGTTTGCAGTTTGCGTATTCCAGCCGCCATGGCGCAGGTAGCGACATCTGATGAATTAGTCTCAAAGCAAATCACGCATAATTTTATGCTCATATCTATTTGTTTTGTGTAAAGTAGCTTGGATGTTTCATTTTTCGGGTGAAGCGTTAACAATAACTATAGTTCTGAGAGTACTGTAGCCATAACATATAGAGCTATAAAAATGATGATGATGATGATTATGCTTAGTGGCTTCCCCTTTGTAACGGGGTGGCGTTGCACAGCGGCCTTAGTCGCAACGCTACTCTACAATCACCTCGCCAAAAAAATACAAACAAAATAAATAAAAATAATGTCAAAAATAAAAAGCCAATAATTTTTGTGCTAGTCTGACTTCTTTGTTCGCATGTCTTCCCAGTATGTTCTCTGCACTTTTCCCACCAACATTCTGCTGTCCAGTTCACTTTTCCGCTAACCTTAAAGCCAAGGGCCTCCGGAAGCGTATCGGTGGCGCCATCTACCGAGTAGAGTTAGAATCAAGGTAAAATAAAATTTGTAAATATTTAGGCTACAAACGAGGAAAATATGTTGCAGTATTTACTCAGTAACCTACACTACCTTGCCCAGCACAATTTTGGAGGTCTAAAAGCACTGTGTGAGCTGAGAAACGTATCTGAACTATTTGAGGCATGCAAGGCTTAGCACGAGTAGAGGAGGCCGTACTCTTCGCCAATCTGAAAAAAAGGTCGTTTCTCGTTCTGCCGAGCATTATTTAGCAAGAAAAAGGTAATAAACAGCATCAAGTGAGATTACTTTTATCGGCTGTACCGAGCATAAAGTGCCGAGCGCCCTGCATTTGCTGTAATCAATACGGGAGGGTACACTTCGTCTGCTCAGGAAACTCGCTGGCGACGGTAAAGCCTGTGCCGGTAAGTTCTCTTTCGCGGTAACTCTCACGCATGCGCAGTCGACTCCCGAAAACACGGTAAACGGTAGCTTAAACGCGGTAACGCTATGCAAGAACTCTGTATTGGTTTTTCATTTATGTTTAGGTTTGCTAAAGTATGTAGCTAACTCTGTATTGTATACCTTGAGGCGCGATTCCCTTGACTTCTTTATCGGTTTAAATTGCCAACTGCATTAACATTTTTTTTTAATTGTTGGAATTTCCATTGTATGAAGCTCAACCCATGTTCCTCGTGAGGCCTGACCTTTTTCGAGGATTTACGTGGCCCAGTTTTGCACGTCCTCCATTGGATTGCGCACAGGAATGGGGGCAGCCTCTGCATGTAGATCTTTTCCTACTCCGCCCCTATCCTGATAGCTTGTCACCTGTCAAAATCGGCCTGGGCAGCATTTGTCCCCCCAATGCGAAATTATTGTCGGCCCGATTACTGAACGGTGTTCTTGAAGATCATTTGTATACTCTACATATTCATAGCGTCATTGGCACAGATGACTCGCAAAGTGATGCGAAGGCTGGGGTAGGAATATATTCTCAGTCTCTAGATTGTTCCTTCACAATCCGCTTGCCAGACTATAACCCCTATTTTTAAGGCCGTATTATTGGCGCTGATTTTGGCACTTAATAAACTACAGCATAGATTTGCGTGTGCGGTTATCTTTTGAGATTCTCACTCCGTATGCACCAATTTAGGAATGACAAAGATTCTTCAATTCTGCGGTCATTCCGTTGATTCGTTCCTTACCAGCTTCGCGAGGTCCCGTAAGTGTGGGTCCCTGGCCACGCAATGATAATCTTCAATGAACTGGCAGACCAATTAGCCGATTTCGCTCTTGGTGGTACTGTCGTCGTGTATTGTCCGATTGACAGTTTTTTGTTGTGGGCAAGGTTCAGGCGCCTTCAATATTTACAAATCAATCGGCAGGACGCCCTTCGTTCATCCTCCGACTATATTCACCTCTCTCACATATGAAAAGGTTGGTCACGTGACTGTTTTGCACCGACCTAGCTTTGTTTGTCACGGTGGCCAATCAGTGGCCTAGGGTGGGTCAATCAATGAGCCATCCTCCCTCTCAGATTGTGACTGCCCTGTTGTGGGTGGGGTGTTAGTGGTAAAACCGGCCAGTTTGATGTTTTGGAGGGGGTATTGAGACAGAGAGGGAGAGAAGAGAGCGGCGAGCCGCGCTCGACGCGGGCCTTGCCCGACCTCTTGTATGCGATCACGAGCTTTGAAAGTTGGGAGTACGCAGTGTAAAGTGTACATATTGTACATTTTGTGTTTGCTTGGAGTAGATCGTCGTCGGCTACGTGCCCCCGGCCAGCCAGCCAGCGAGCAATCGTTTCAGCGATCATCGCCTCGATCATCGACTCCGGCGGACGATCCACCTTATTTAACTGGCGGTCTTAAACGTGCGCCGAAATCTCGAACACACGGGCGTTTTCGCTTTCACCTCTATCAGTATAACGGCCACTGCAGCCTGGATTCGAACCCGTGTCCTTGGGCTTAGTAGAACAACGCCTTAGCCACGGAGCCTCCGCAGCGGGTGGAAACGCACTGCAGAAATCCAGCGTTTCCTGACAATGACTATTATCGTGCGTGAAGCGGAAGAAAAGAAACGCTTTCCGTGGTCGGAATGTACCGTAGGTCCATCACGAAGCGAAGACGACGTGTATCCGATCGCGCCTTTCCGCCATGGTCGAAGCAGTTTAATTTGGAGAAGCGTGCGTGGACGTGAAAAATTATACTGAATAATCCTGCACCTCTCCGCACAACAACGACGATGGTTGAACGTGAAGCTTCGTGCGAAATCAAATGGCGAAGGGTCATAGTCAAAGCCGCTGCGATCAAACGCCTAAACTGCGTGCTAGTCAAAGTCACAGTTCTACGAGGCAAAGACCAAACCGTCTGCGTGTCAGAGTCTAAGCGCAGACGACAAACAAACCATCCCTCACGAGGAATCTTCGCGTTCACAAATCCTCGTCACTTGGAGCGGTGCCTAATTTTTTCAATATTGTTTCCGTTAAATAGCAGCTTCAATTGTGCAGCATGTAAGGGTGAGGTTGTGTGATATCATATAAGCAACTTTGTACAAAAAATAAAAACCATTGCACTCCGTGAAGATGAATGACCAGCGAAGCGTTTTGAACAGCGTGTGACTTTGGCGGTGACCGCGTGCTATCACACGCACCGTTACATTCGTTTATCAACGACACGCGGGGCGGCTCCTTGGGAGTTCTTGTTCTCGGACATGAGATATACATGGAAACGTAGATATATACCCTTTGCTTAAACCCGTGCGCGTTGTCATGCTACCTGTTATACCGGCGTCGACAGTGCATCTTATTTTTGGACAGAGGAGTGCACGATGATTACAAGGTGGCATGGGCATGGCCAGGGGGGTGCAAAAAGGGCACTTCCCGCCCCCACCACATGCCAACCCGCACTTGCCCCCTCCCCGATCTCCCTCTCCCCCTGCGCTGAGAGGGGTTTGCCCACCTTCATGACAAACTCCTGCCGACCCCCTTGCAAGGTGGCCAGGTTTTTGAGCTTATGCGGTGACAGCACGTCATGAAAGAAAAAATGGCTGACGCATGGCTCAGCTAACCTTGGACGTGCAAAGCAAAAGCTTGGCTTAGTCTGGTTTAGTCCTGATTTCACTTTCTTAACCTTTTATTTCGCTCTATTTGTTATACTATTCGTCCAAAGCCACCTTTGTATACTGTTGTGGTCACGCTTCCGGCGTTAAAAATGGAGGAGGACTGGACGAGGCGCCCACTCGACGCTTTTTTTTCCTCGCAGCGACACCCCGCTGCCAGCGAGCGCGAGCCTGAAAGTAAAAATGATACCAATGACAACAGACAGCGCAAGGCTCCGAATAAGCGCTGGGCTGTTCGCACTCGGCTAGGGCGCACGCCGCAACGAAAAACCCAAAACGTCAAAGCAACGCCACCCCGATAAAAAACGCCTGGCTGACGTAATGGCGCAAAGACATGCTGTCACTCCACACTTATTTGAAAAACACTGTTTCGTTTATCGCTCATGTGTTATAAATCCAATGAAAACACACAAATGCAGCGTACTTGAAATATTCAGAAGTTTTATAATAAATTGGTGGCTTAACACTCATATATATTCGGCACCTATCTTCGAGCCGCGCGAAATTTTTGTCAACGGCATGGCGTGGCTGATGTAACGAAGTGGCAATGAGTTGAGAGTTTCCTCGCAAGATAAGTTATGCTCCGAACAAATCCGCATTCATGCGGAGCTACAGAAATGCATCGTGTAAAATTTTTGTGTATAAACGCGGGCGTTATAAATATGTGAAACTCTTGCTCGAGCTAATATTTATTATCTCAGCTGTACCATTTGTTCATAAATATACAGAAAAGGCTGTTTTCTGGGGAATAAATGTGGGGACGCAGCAAGGGAATGGTAGCGCAGTCAACTGGAGCGGACGTGCTGAATTAGCGCGGCTGTAACAGCGCGGCGAAATGAAAGGTTCCTATGGTTTTGTTTTTCTCCTTTTTTGATATCGATAGGCGTCGTGTAGATGTAAGCAACAGTGAATTTGATGTTTGTGGGCTTTTTACGCAATTAGGGTAGGGAACGCGCAGGCCGCACAAAGTGGTTTCTCTGGTTGTCTATAGTATTAATAAAGGAGTGACGTCAGTGCTAGAAGAAAACCTGGGCGCATTACGCATTGCGTTCGATATTGTTTCAAGTGTGACAATGTTTGAGTGCGAACGAAGTTACCGAACGAGTTCGCGGCGTGCCCTATGACCACGTTCATTATTCACGTTCTGCATCGCGTGAACACACGTCACGTGCGGCGCTGTGCAGCGAAGCGTTTGGAATTACGCATCCTGCACCTCCGTCTGTGACCCTGGACATCGCGTCGGAAATGTCGGCAGGCAGAGAAGCAGTTGTGAAAAGCAGTGCTCGGTTTATGGCGAAATGCGGGGCACAGAACAGCGAGTAAGAGCCAGAGCGGGAGAAGAGGTCTTCCCCTTCCAAAACCAGTTCGGGCAGCTTAGCTCTTTCGCTACCGCGCCTATCAAAATCGATCAATTTGATCGATACTTTTGGGAGCGCCTTTTCATAGCGTTCCAGGCGTTTCTCGAACAAGTAAAGCTGTTCGGAGTTAGATCAGAAAATGGCCTTTCAAAATCAGTTTTGTTTTCATTTTTGCAACGGAAACGTGATTTTTGACTTTTGAATCACCTGGTTGTGGAAAAGGGGCGTGGTCATCGCGCCTCAAGGCTACCAACGAAGAATGCGTGCAACTCGTAATTACTCTGCACCAGCGCTTGTTTTTTGCTATCAGGGCGTGAATGGGGAACTAGCAAACGATTTTCAATCGTCAGGTTCACGCTCTGACAGTAATAATCCCAGAAATCGGCTGAAAATGTCAAGCAGTGCCTGGTTGCAAAGCTACTTTATGATTTTAGGCAGTTTTATTGCCTTTGCGCAAGTTGTCTAAGTACTGTGGTAGTTCTACTTACCCAGGACCATTCCCAAACAGTGTACAAGTTTCGGTTTCGTTTCTGCATCGCGAAATTCATATTTAGCGCAACTACGCAGTTACCCAACTTCAAGGCTAACTGCCATGGCGCCTGAAGCGTCCGCGACTGATCCTCGAACAAAGCACGCCGCTCCTCATTTCCCCCCACCCTAACCCGATTTCTGCGATAAGAACTTCAGATGCAAGTCAAAAGGTCACACCCAGTCGCCAGATATCTGTTCCGCCGAGGACAGCGCTTCAAACCGGCCTTACACTGCCAGCTGTTCGCCTTCCAGTTTCGTTTTCATGCGAGGGTATATCCGGGTGTCTAATGTTGCTGCTTAGTTGAACTGTCTATTCGGACGGAGTCTCTGATAAGTTTTGTACTGTTTCATTTGAAAAATGTTAGGTGGCGCTGCAATAGAGGAGGCTCGTTGTGCTGATCTTTTTTAGCGCGCGACTGCTACTCGGCCAAAGATCGCAGGGGACGATTCTAGCTCATCGTACCTCATTTTTGCGAGCAAGGCTACAATTGCGAGTAAGAAGATGATAATAAAGCTCAGCTTTATGTTTTGAGAGATAACTGACCGTGAACGACAACAAACATCAGCCACGGCGTTCCGTTTTCAACTTCATGCATGTTTTTTTTCCGCATCGCGTGCTTGTCCCAAATATTGTGCTCGCTGTAAATGCAAAGTCAGCCATTGACAAGATGTTTTTACGTTATGTGGGGGCAAATTGGTGCCTCTGATAATGTCAAACCGCCAGATTTATTCCAAGGAACCACCCAAAATTGCACAGTTTGAATTAGAGGTTGGGCTTCACCGCATGACACGAGCACCGTGCGTGCTAACATTTTTTTTTTATATCTGAAAAACTGTTCCGCGCAAGTCGACATTTTTTTTAGGGTGTGTTTTTGAAATGTTTCCCTGCAAAATGTATATTCTAATTTTTTTCTACTACCGGTGGTTTGATATACACAACTCCTTTTTTATCATTTTTTTCGACAACTTGACAAAACTTTTGATTTTGATATTTTTTTTCACAACTATGATATATGAAAACCTTTAAAAAACTGGTGTTATTGGAAAGGCCGTTAAATAATCTGCATTTTGTGCTCCTGCAATTAGTGCCTAAATAATTTTTTAGCAGAAAAAAAATGTTTTCTTGGACCCCCCAAACTTGGTCAATTTTCTGCGGTAGCGAAAGAGTTAGAGTCTCGCGGTCTTGTTTCAAGCACTTCACGCACGCCCGTGTGGGGCAATCAATTTTCCAACGTGGCAATATACCAAAACGTACAAACGAAAATAGGAAGAGTGTCCGCGTGTAAAAGCCGGTCAATGAGTAGGATAATGTTTGCGATCAGGCTCTATTTTTGTGTGTGTTTTTACCGGCGGCGTATTACACCCCCCGAAAAATATTTCTGGTTACGCTCTTGCACTGGGGAATGGAGGTGCCGGCTGCTGCGTTCATAGCTGCGTTATCTCTACAGCGCTGGCTTCCGGCGACGGTCTAGCGGTCTCTTTTTTTTTTTTTTTTTTTTTTCTTTCCTGGAGACGGGGTCGGCGAAGGGAGGTGACGTGCTTGATCTTGTCGGCATAGCCGAGGAGAGGGTCTTCTTTATCTCTCTCCGTGCCGCACTCCTGCTACTCTAGCTGGGAGCCACGGGGCGATGGAGAGGGGGTCGGCGCCCTGTCGCCGCTTCGTTTGCGTGCGAGGGCTCGGCGGACGGGAGGGGTGCAGGCGCACTTGCAAATCCATCTAAGTCAGTACATACAACGTGTGACTACATCAGCACAACACGCCGTCACGAAAGCCAACAACACTCTTCAAAAAATGTCGGGGCATTCACTAATGGAATACTAACAAGTTACTCATCGCAGTATACACTAGGTACTTAGTAACTGGAGGTAGTAAATGTAGCACTTGTCAGAAAAACTAACCGAAGCAGGCAGTAAGCACTAGTAAAGTCCCAGCCATAGCACTATTCTGAGCTACATGCGTTTCCTAACTGGTCATGCACAACCTGGTCATAAGCACGACCTTAATCTAGTGCATACTGCTTCCTACACTCAGTTAATTTACTAACCATGCAGTTGTTAGTGGCAGAGCCTACGTACAAAACTGCGGGGTAGTAGGGTTTGTAAGGGGTTAGTAAATACGGCCGTTACTACCATTTTACGACCTTTTTTATTAAGAGTGAAGATTGATTGGGACGACGACCGAACTGTCGCAACAAAAAATGATGTCATAAATGTCATCACGGCTACGTCTGGAATCACTAATCATGCCCAATATATCTAACACAGTTAATCGCAACGACGGAAATTTAAACGCGACCTACGCACGTTCTTTGCAGCGATTACTCAAGCCCACTTAAAACGATACAGTTGTGGTGATGCATTCATCGTAAACAAGGCTGGACAGGGACAGACAGGCATGGAATACATCGAAGCATATACAAATGAGGTATGTTGGCTACAAGGAGAGGTGTCAGCATACAAGCATATGGGGCCAGAAGGCGCGGCACCCTGATTGGCCGGTTAAAATGACGTCATATAGCAAAAAACGTGATGTTACGTTGCATGGGATTTTTTTTAGTTCAGATCCATTATGGCGGTGTAGTGCTAGTGAACGTACAGGCGCACGTGTTGCTCTTGTCTCAAAAATTTTCATTGTAAGGTGATTTCGTCGGTGTTGTCCTGCTAAAAATTGTCTCAGAGTCGACCCCGCTTGTTGTGATTTGCAGCACGGGCACAGTCTGCTTTCGAGGACGTATCAGGGCTGGCAGACGACGATGTCTGCCCGCAACGTTTCCCTGCCCGCGGAATATATTTCCCTCATTACCTAGCTTTACCGCAGCATGGCTGTTAGGCTCAACGTACTGCCCGCTACCTCGACTCTGCGGATGCGTGTTCGAAGCGCCGTTCTCTCAGCAAGAAGCATACGATTACGCTGAAGCGTAAACCTTCGCACACTGAACGCAGAAGTAACAAAGGACGCTCCCGTATGCGTACAGTAAATTAGCATCCCGTAACTTTTTTACAGCGCGTAGAACGAGCAGAAAAAACAACAAGTTTTGCCGGTTTTTTTTTTTACTGCCGCAAAATAATAAAAGATATGTGAATACAAGCAGAGAAAACTGAATGAATGCATGGTCTGCCTTGTGTGAAATTTTACCTGTAAAGAAAGCAATATGGTGATAGATTTTTATTTACTAGTTTTCTGTCTACATGTCTGTAATCGGAAAAAGATTTGGCCCTGGCAGTTAGGATACCGCTATACATCTGTGCATATATTAAAAAAACGTTGTTGTGAGTCTGTCCGTGATATTGTGTTTATTTCCTGAGTGGCTAGTCTTTCCTGCAAAGGTTATGATTTAGTGATATTAGCATCCTGAACTCCCAATCGTAGTTTGCTTATTTGTGCATATATTTGCCCCCACGGCTTAATTCCTGAATTTGCCTAAACCACCACTTGCAGTTGCCCAGAAAACTGAAGCACTCGGCGTTCGTTTGATTCAGCCTGCCCCTTCAAAATCAGTTCATTGAGAAAAAATCCTCCATAAGCAGCACAACTAGACCCGCACTGTTGGTCCATTTCTGCACATCTTTGTCTCCGAGTGCAGACAAAGCCATGCAATTGTCTGGCACTACCCGCAGCGGCGGCTCACTGGCTAAGGCGTTGCGCTGCTGAGCACGGGAACGTTGGTTCGATTTCCGGCTGCAGCGGCCGCTTTTCTGATGGAGGTGAAAAGCAAAAACTCCCGTGTGTACGAGATTTCGGAGCACGATAAAGATTCCTGGTAAAAATGAATCCGGAGCCGTCGACAGTGGCGCGCCTCATCCCCTGCGTTGCGTTGGCGAGTGTAACCCTACAATCAGTCTATCGAATCAATTTGTCTTACACTCATCTACACAGCCAGTTAATCTAATGGTGTGGTTGGGGTGCCACGATCTTCACTACTAAAACAAATCGCGAAGTGCTGCACCACCTGAACTGGTTCACATGCTGCAGGCAAATCGAACGAACCCTCAGTTTGCGCTGGTCATCTCGTAAAATCACATGGCAGGAGGTACGGGTGAGGCATATCGTACCCCGGAAACACTGCATGAGGTTCAAAGTATGGCCACCTAGGACAAAGGCTGACGATGCACAAACATTAGTCATTGTAGCTCAGAATAAATGTGACAACCAACATGCACCAAGAAAATTTGCCTGGCAGCATCTCCAGTTCATATGCACCTTTAACCGAGTATATTTTGCTGTTTATATGCAGCGCAGAGTATCAGTTAAAGCACCACAAAAAGTAGTCTGAAATGGAGCATGGAAGTTGTATTTGCCCAAAAAGCGCATTGTTCACCTCATGTCTTTGATTCGGTTGCCTTTTCCTTGCAGTGCTGCACAAAACACCACCTGTAGAACCAACGATTGCCCAGGTGGGGTACCGACGTACAGGTACCATCCCTTGTTAGGCCATGCTTGCATAAACGTATATCATCTTGTGCTGTAACTTCAGCATGCACTTTATGCTAACTGTTCCTGTTTCCCAATCTGCCTAACGTTGCATAGAGGTAGTAGAGACAGCCTGAGGCGAAACGTCCAGGTAACACTTGTTTATTTGAAGCAGTAGAATTACAGTGTGTGGCCCATTACCAAAGTTCTGTGTGTGCGTGTGGTCCAACTCCATTGGCGTTGCATTCACACCACGGAATGAAAGTGGTGAGGGGTCTGCACGGCTTGCCATTCACCTACCTATTTACTTCGACATAGCGTGTACGCACGCAAATGAATCTATGATTTTTTTCTTCGCACTTGCCCCCCCCCCCCCCTTTTAATAACGTGGTTCAACACAGCCGAGCAAAACTATTTTCCACGGCAGCCCCAGAGTCACTCGACGCGTAAATTAAGCCTACGGAGCACTTCGGCCCAAAATGAGCTCGCGCAAATACTAAATACCATTTACAGCGGCAGGTAACACTCTTCGCGCATATGCTTGGCCTAAGCGTTGATTATTAACAACAGGGATTGTTTATCAGCGAGCAAGTAGCTTTCCTCAGCTTCGTTTTCTTACATCGCCGATCGAATTTCCTCAAACACCCAGGGGCCGCCATGTTTACGCTGCCCTCCACCTCAGAAACCTCGCCTGGAGCTATAGTGCCATTCCCATGCTATAGTGCCTAAAATATTCTAGGCACTATACCCATGGTTTCTCTATGAGGCTCGGTCATCTCGCCACTCTTATTCAAAATTGCCATGGACCTCCCAGCGAAATTGCATTCGATTCCCCACATTAAACACGCGCTATATGCGGATGACCTTACCGTCTGGACGCCTACTGGCTCCATTGGAGAGCAGCAAGACGCCTTGCAGCAAGCGATTGCTGCTACCTTTCAGTATACCTCCAGACAGGAGGCCTCCAGTGCGCACCCGAAAAATCGGCTTTGCTGACGCTCCACTCCCAGCCTTCTCATAAATCTTCTCGAGGTATACCTGAACCTCAACTGGCCATTGCAGGGCAGCCAGTCCCCAACGTCCCGCAACTGCGGCTGTTGGGTCTCACAATGCCCAAAAACGGCTCTGGACTGCACACAATAACCCCTCTACATAAAACCCTGTCGCAACTGACGCACCTTCTGCAACGCATCTCCCACCGCCATCGTGGCCTTAAAGAGCACGACACCCTACCGACAGTGCAAGCTTTGCTTATTAGCCGCATTACCAACGGAACCCCAAACCTCGCTCTCAAAACAACCGAAAATGCTCGGCTCAACATCATGATTCGGCAAGCGTACAAAACTGCACTTGGCCTCCCCACGGTCACTGCGACCCAAAAACTACTTGCTTTGGGAGTCCACAACACGTGGGAAGAACTGCAAGAAGCCCATCATTCAGCTCACCTACGGCGCCTGCAATTGACCCCCACAGGTCGACAAGTCCTTAAAACATTAGTGCACCGCCCGATACCCCCTAGGGAACAACAAGAACGCATCCCTCTAGCCCTGCGAAATTGCATACGAGTGGCCCCAATCCCTCGAAATATGCACTCCAATTATGACATTGGCCGCCGGGATTCTCGGGCTCGCGATGCGGAAACGACCCTAGCGCCCTGTACAACGATGCTACCCCCTACCCTGGGCGCGCTGGCCCCATAGCCTGTGTAGTTACACATACTGGCCAATGCTTCAATGCCGCTACTACTACCACAACCTCAATAGATGTCGCTGAAGAAATAGCCCTTCCCTTGGCGGCCCACTTCCCGCCCTGAAGCAGTTACTATCCTCACCGATTCATTATCAGCTCTACTCATCCTCCAAAACTGCTCGACAACCCCTGATATCTGCATCGTCGGGGCTCCTGGACACGCCGCCATCCCCGGCAATCAAGCGGCTCATGCCGCGGCTCGCAATTTGATATGGCGACGGCGGCCAATGTCTACCCCCTCAAGATCAGCCCCACCCACTAAGCGGCTACACAGAGATTCTCTCCCATTGCAAGCAAACTCGCCGCAGCCTCCCACCACCGCACTGGCGCCTCTCCAGAGAGGAAGATGGCGGAACGAACGATTTTTAATGACGTTGTGCATAAATATGGCGGTGGGACAACAATTCTTGGTGATGTGTTTTGTAGTAGTTACGTCATACCACGACAGGCTCCTCCCCCAACCGAACTCTTGTAAATAGAAGGCGCTGGGTTGGGTTAGAGCCAGTAGATGAGGCTTCAGGTTCGAGCGTACCTTATTTAGTTGGTCTAGGTTGGGTAAATTCGCCGCGTCATCTACAATGTGCTCCGAAAGTGAAAGCCTCCGATTCCCCCCCCCCCCCTTCCGCCCCCGGCGCCTCCGCCGCATTGGGAGTTTATTATGGAGTTTTACAATAAAGTACAGGGCGCGCCACGCTTGTCTAGGGCAAGCGAGCGCGCGGTTTCCGAGCATGCTGGTGACACCTGCTGATAGTGGCTGGGTTGGAGATAGCTTGCCATTGCGCGTGCGTGGATCTCGGACAGGCTCGGGTCGGTCGTCTTATAGCAGGGGCCCCTCAAACAAAGAGACGCCACGCCCCGCAGGGGGTGCTTTTATTCTGCAGTGCCAATCGTAGGTGGGTACACGGGTAAGCGCGTAATTTGACGCGATGGATTATCAGTTCAGCCGTTACTTAATCGCACAAAAGTTTCGATGGAAAGCGCTGCAGTGCGTTCTTGTTGCGTGCTGTTCGCTTGCTAAACGTTAGATTCAGAAGATTAGCGGAGGTCGTTTTGTAGTATTGCGTAACCGCCTGCTGGGTTATTGCACCGCGTCGAACGACGCGTCTATCAGGCCTGTCAACGCTCCCGGCTGCCACTGTGAAAGACAAGCGCCCCTCGAGGTGTGGTGGCGTCTGCAAATTCCAGCGGCACATGCGAAAAGACGACCGGCCTGACCCTGTCCGAGATCGGCGCATGCGCAATGGCAAGCTTTCTCTAACCCAGCCGCTTTCAGCAGATGTCGCCAGCACGCTCCCAAGCCGCGCGCTCGCTTGTCCTAGACAAGCCAGACGCGCACTGTACGCAGCCGTACGCGAACAGTTCGCCAACGGTTTTTTTGTGCGTCGTTCGCACTGCGCATGCGTCGTACGCTAGCCGGCTCTGCGTTTATCGCACGGAAGGGGAGCGGACGGTATTTCAGCAAAATAGCGTGCGTACGCGAGGCCGCTTGCGTTTCCAACACATCCACGGTTCCGCTTTACTGTGGAGAGTAATTTGCTTCCGATACACCAAGTTCCTTGCTCCTTCCCAAGCTTCCCTCCAGGAATTAGCTTCCTGTATGGAAGCTAATTCCGAATTCATTCAAATTCTTTGTAGCCCGCTGGGTTGCATATTCCCTCACAGTATTGTGGCGCCATCTATAGCGTGATGCCTTCCTACGACGACAGGAAAAAATCGTTCTTTTATCTTCATTCCACTAGCTGCCGCTGCAGGTCTTGCGATCATATGCCGCAATTTTCTGTTAGTCTTGACTTGCGCACATTGAGCACCATATGGGCTACGAGATATGTATTACTAAGTAATCCACTACGGGCAAAGTAAGTAAATACTATTGATATCGTACGTTGATGTCTTAGCTACCGTACTAGCGTGTTTTTGAGCCCACTTCTTGCTTTTATCAGAGTCGTTCAATGCCTTTCTGGTCATGAAACTTCGCCGTCAGGCTATGGGAGAGCTTCTTACGCTGCCGCGCCGCAGCGCTGGTGTTGATCGGAGGGCAGCCGGGAGCGTGGTCAGAGCGCTTTTGGCAGGGAACGGACCACAAAGTAAGATAAAGCAGACGCTCTCCGCCTTATCAGCAGTGCGCTTTCGATTTACGTGTCGTGGGCCGCTCAAATGTACTTATCATTTTGTGAGCGGCGAAAAAATTTGGTGCGAACGGGCATGCTGCTTCTGCGTTCCTGCCTGCCGGTCTGGCTAAAGAGCAGCGGCGGCCGCCCGATGCCCTCTGATTTGCTGTGGCGCCCCTCGCGGTAGCCTTTGTCCCCGTACGAAACTTGGTCGGGAGTTTCATTACCAGAGAAGCATTGAAGGACTCTGCTTTTATGTACTATGAGTAAGGATTGGATCAAATCTTCCACATGGGAACATATTTCATACAAGCTTTCAGCGCGTCTGAATATTTTGGCACAACCTTCTTTTTTGTTTTGTATAGCTCGGCATCTGACGGCAGAAGAGGTCTACAGTTTACAACCTTTTTATTCCCTTCCTGACGATGTAGACCAGTGCACAGATAGTGGAAGATCACGTTGATAAGGCGTCAGCTGTGTTTACCCATTCAAAAGATGTAGAAATTGATAGCATTGCAGACATGGCCAGCTTGTCAAACGCGAATGCGAACAGGGACGATGTTTTGAAGAACATGAATGTAATTATGACCGCTAGTACATACACTACCTTCAGCACAAAAAATCTTCCCGAAGTTTTGTTTACAGCCACGAGCTTTATTGAAGCTGTTGCGACCAGGTGGGCCGACCCGAGCCGAGTTCCGTT